>PVKN010000041.1:0-68437 GCA_004027915.1 Capromys pilorides | reverse complement strand
TTCACTGAATGCAGTATCAGCACATGCAGCCCACTCATTCTGCATTAGAGAACACTTGGCATTTAAACTTGAGCACACACACACACACACACACACACACACACACACGCCCCAAGACAAATTCCCACTTGAACAAATGAGGTTCCAGCTGGCCTCCCCAACTGAACGGTGCCTATGAAACACGTCCGATGTGAGATCCATGAGCACTGGGCTCCAGCAGGAGCGGGGCCTGGGCATGGCAGAAGGCCCCTGTGCCATGGGCTGACCGCTCTGGGCGCCATCAGCGGCTGAGGACGGGCCGTGGCGCCGGGAGGGGCCAGGCAGCACGCTGGAAGGCCTCCGCCCTCCGGACACAGAAGTGACTGGTGTCAGCAGCATCCTGCTTCCCTCCCATCCCCGCTGACCCTGCTCCCTTTCTCGCTCCCCAGTCTCCTCCAACAGAGGATACCACAGGTCTTATAAAATTTTTTAGAACACAGAATTATTTTTTTAAACAATCCCAGAAAGAAACACAACTTTTTTTTTTTTTTTTAATAAAAGTCCAACTCGTGTTATCATGTTTCAAAGGCAGCAGCCAGTTAGAGCAACTAATCAAAGGCATAATTATAACGATGGCCGCTTGCACTCCCGAGCAGGGCCCTAATTGAGGGCTGTGATCACTGGACCACCGGCCTCCCGGCCCTCAAGGGCAGCCTTGTTGAGGCATTTGATCTGCCATCTTTGCATGTGGCCAGGACACCAGCCGCGGGTGACACGATATACTCCAGGGCTGCCCTGTTGCTCTCAGTCCCCTCACACCGGCCTTCGGGGCTCAGCGGCCTGGTGACGATGCCTCCCAGGGGCAGGTCTGCCTTTCTCACTTAAGGATCTCCTCAGGTCCTCCCCAAAGAATCCTGATTTGTGGCCCAGGAAACCATGGAAACCATAAGATACAGGGCATTCAGTCAGTTAAGCATAAAGATCAGAGTGGGAAAATAAGAGAAGAATCCTAAACTTTTGACTCTTCTTGCTGTTACTGAAATGTGCTCCTTTAGACACAGGTCTCTCCCCGTACGGCGGCTCTGCCCACATCCCTCAGCCCTTTGGCACGCTCTGTAGTCACTGCAAATGATCAAACAGGGTCATTTCTACCCTGAGAGGGCTTGGAATGGTCATGCCGTGCTGAGACACAAAATAATAAAAAGTATCATTTTATACATACAAAGTACACCAATTTCATTCAGTGCTAAGCAAGACGTATTGGAAGACTAAAGCACTGCTGCTGCAGAAGCAGAGTCAACTTCATAGTAGCTTAATCTTAAGAATAAACTGCAGCTAATCCGTCCTTTGCATCTGCCTCTGAGGTTTTCTCTGCAGCCATGTGCATTTGTTATACTGTAAATATAGCTCTGAATAGGCTTGTGCTACAGTTCAACGTGTAAGCTGCAGTACTGTTCTGTGTGTTCCTTTACAGTGGAGCAGCACATCATAACTGTGGACTGTAAACATGCAGCCCCTTTGATTTTATTCTAGTAAGACACCACAATCTGTTCCCTGCAGATGCGCACTATTCAAAGGACTTAATCGGTATGTCAGTGTCCAAAGCGTGGTGCACACACCCAGTTGCACACACAGCCCTTTGCTCCACCTAGCCAGAAAGCAAAGAGGTAATACTGCCCAGCACCAGGAGCACACCCAGCCCCAGCCCATGCTTTCTAACAACATTTTAGATAAAAACAGTCGACATTCCTTGGAGAAACGGCACACTCTAGGGCTGAGGCAGGAAAGGCCCGAGATGAGCCTGGAGCACCCTGGGAAACTGGAGCAAACCCACAGGGACAGCTGTGAGTCCACAGGGGAAGAACCCCATGGAAGAGCTGCCAGCAGCCACGACTGGAGGACGCCGGCAGCAGAGCAAGGCAGCGCCGCCTCACAACCTAAAGTTGTGCCCTCGTTTCCTGCAGATTAATAAACGGGGAAAAATCTGACCTGCAAAGAATTCCTAATAGTTGCACAGGCACTCTGACCCCAGGAGCGGTGCCTTCCCGCTGGAGCTCAGGACAGGGTGTGCAGAGTAACTCCGCAGCGCAGAGGCCTGACGCCACTTCTTCATGCCTGATGGCCACAGCCAGGATCACTGGCCTACGTTAAGCCACGTGGACAGCGTGTACCCTCAAGAGACGGTGATGGAAATCCCGCTTTACCCCTGCGCGCTTCCTCCTCCAAACTCCTCTGCCGCCACTAACCTTGAGAAAAGCACGAGGCAAGTTCTAGACGAGAAGTCCGAGACGCAAGGCCTGACCGGGCCCGTGACACCCTCGGAGTCCCGCAGACTGGGGAGGACTGAGACAACGGGCCAGGCACGCAGAGACGTGGAGACGTGACAACTGACTGTACCGTGGGTCCCGAGACAGGACAAAGGCAGCAGGAGGCTGAGACACAGACAGAGCCAGTGCAGGAGGGCAGGGGATTCACCCAGTGAGTCCAGACATGCCGCATCTGTGCGCTGGCTCAGCAGAAGCATGTAGTCCTGTCCTCCCAGCACTGCTAAAAAGAAACGAACCCTGGAAAAACCCCTCGAGGAGCCGAATGAAGTGCAGGCTTTAATTATAAAGCATCAAAATTACTTCATCAGTTGTATGACGTGTACCCTACTCATGAAAGACATAAAGATGAAGGGAGACTGGTGTATGCATGAACACATGAGAACTCTGTACTGTCTCCTCAGTTTTTCTGTG
Source organism: Capromys pilorides (assembly GCA_004027915.1). Lineage (NCBI taxonomy): Eukaryota > Metazoa > Chordata > Mammalia > Rodentia > Capromyidae > Capromys > Capromys pilorides. The sequence goes on along the minus strand of PVKN010000041.1, from coordinate 65,720 downwards.
TGTCTAAGACTTATCCAGAAAATAAAGGCTATTAAAGGTACTGTAAGAGGCACAATGCACGACAGCATGCCCCCCTTCCTTTAAATTGTTTCCACTGTGTAAAATGCCAGGAGTAGCACTGCCAAATTAAGGGCGAGGAATATTTTATAGCTGGGAGCACAAGCAGAGAGGGAACGACTGCCTGGTCAAAACACGTCATTTGTTCTACTCACTAAGTATTGTACAAATTAAAGGCAAATTCAGCACGCAGGGTGGCACAGGGAGTCCGTATCCACGTGCTGCCGAGCTGCTCAGCAGTCACAACGGGGCTAGCATTTGCTTGGCCTCGCTAGTGGGCAGCTCCGCACCACCAGTGAGCGGGACATGCACACCTGTCCCACGAGTGGCAAGTCCAGTCAGGTGGCACAAGGCACCTGAGAGGACACTCGGGAACCTGCCATTGGTGGCTCAAGCCGAGAGAACGTGCAAGCCACTGGATGCTGTGCGAGTTGGTATGTGTGCCTGGAAAAACTGTCATCTGACTTGCAGCTGTGGAGACAGGCTTCAGAGTACGTTTGCTGGCTAAGGCTACTCTTTGGAGGCAACAGTGCGCCAGCGCCAGCTGTCTTGGGACCTGTGTTGTCGGCCTGCACTTCCCTGGGAACTGCTCACCTTGTAATTATTTTCTCACCTTTGGCAGACTACGGTGCCTGTCTGGCTCCAGTGCACCTTGTTTGCACAATGTTTTGGCTACTTGTAGACTAGCTTTTAAGGATTAGAAATGGGCTTTGACCCACGGAGAAGAACCACGATGATGCCTCCGAGTGCCAGCGTCTAATGAGTGCAGTGCAGTGGCAGCCAAGTAACAGTGACAGAGCTTAACAAAACGAGGACTAGAGCCACGCTCGGCCACTGAGGCTGACGGGTGCAGCACAGGGCCTCTGCAAGGCCTGAACTTGGGAGTGGCCTCAGGACCCCAGGTGCTGCACACGGGGGACAGAGTCACTGAAGTCACAGAACGAGAAAGCGTAATGCACGGAGGAAGTATCGTCCAAAGCAGGAGCTCTGGCCTGGTCCCCCTGACCACTTTCACCCTAATCCGTGAACTGCATGAAAAGGAAGTGAGTTGTCTTATTCCACAGAAAGCGGCTGAGTTCAGTCTGTGCCTTCGACACCTGGGGCTGTAGCGCATGCGCACTGTTTGTGCGCTTCTCACGTACTGCCTTTATTCCTCCTCCTCTTCTTTCCTCCCTCCCTCCTGCCCTTGCTCTCCTGCTCTGGCACTGGGGCCTGAGCCCAAGGCCTGTGCATGCGAGCGGAGCACTCTACCACTGAGCAACACCCCCAGCACTTCTTGTCCTTATGGAGACAGAGTCTTGTTAGGCTGCCTTGGCTGGCTTGAACTTGGCATTCTCCCTGCCTCGGCCTCCCAAGGGGTGAGTAACTGGGATTCTGGTCTATGCCACCACACCCACTCTTCCATTTTAATTCACTGGAATGGGTTTTATGTTATGGAGTGCAAGGCTTGCAAACTACCAAGAGGGGCGCAGGCAGGAGCACACCCTGGAGACCTGGATGTGGTGTGCCCCTGAAGCCAGTCTACAAGTGGTACCAATGACCTTGTCCTGCCCTGGGTGCCAGGTGCCTGGAGGATAAAGAACAGGAGGAGGAGGAGAGTAGAGGGGTGGGGAGGGCTGCTCCCAGGAAGAGCTTGCAACCCCATGAGGGTGGCAGTGGGTGACTCTGCTCTGTGCCGTGGGACCCCGCCATCCTAATGGGTGGCATACCAAGGGGCATGTGGCCAAGGCTGCCCAAGGAACACAGATCGGTGAAACCCCAGGCAGTAGGCAGGCATGAGGGAGGCGCTGTAGGTAAGGGGACTGTGAGGGACGGTCCTCTTCCTTCATGTCTGTGGAGCCCCAGAACCTGCCCAGTGCTATTTTTTCGGGGAGCAGAGCAACAGAGGTGAGAATGAAGGCGGGGGCATGGAGGTGTCCCATGGGGCCCCTAGCCCTGCGCTGCTCCCCTGCACACACAGAGGGAGTGGAAAGGTATGCCTGCTTTGAGATGACACTGAGCTGCAGCCGAGACAACAAGAACTGAGGGGCGTTAGGAATTTATTTCCTAGGCAAGGGCGTGGTCTCCTGGAACCTGGCATCTCAGGGTGGCTCACACAGCACTGTCCATCCTGCGTCGGTCCCTGCCTTCAGTGCCTAAGTGGCCTGCATTCGGCAGGGTGCCAGTATACACCAACATGCTTTCCGTGTTTTGGGGTAGCTTGCGAGTCTCTCTCTCACTCCCAGCCACTGGCTGCCCATGGGACACTGACTCCTCCTGGCGCGCACTGAGAGAAACCTCTCGTTCTCTCCCGGGGCCTCTGGATGTGGCCCCCATGTGTCAGGTTCTCACAGACTCCCTGTCCCAAATTCTAGGACTGCTCAGCTAGCCAACACAGTCCAGACGTGCAAGCCCAGCTTCTGCCAAGCCAGACAGCTGCTCTGCAGAAGCAAAGCAGGTGTGCTTGGGGATATGCATGTAGAAATTCCCTTGGTAACTACAAAAAAGTTGAAAAAAGAATTTCAACACCGACCCAAGGACATCATGTAAGCTATTACAGATCATCCTTTCTATGTGGCCTCAAGTAGCTGCTGGTGGCTTTGGGACACAGAGACCACTAAGTTAGGACAGCAAAATGTGTGCCTGTCAACCTAGCCAGCTTCTACCCATCATCAACAATTTCTACAGAGATGGAAGCTGCAGCTCCACTCTCCAGGTATGCGGCTCTGCAGCTCCTGCCACCTTCCTCTCCTTTCTTCTTCCCCACAGCTGCTCACAGAACCTGTCAGCTTAGTTTCTGAGTGGCAGCTGGCATCTGTCGCACTATGGCAGCCTCCTGAGGCCACCAGGCCCAGTGGGGAGGCTGTCCATTGTACCCACAGTGCCAACTGTACGTCCCGTGGCTTCCAGGCCTGCCCCTATGCAGCGTGGCCACGTAACCACCAGCAAGACACTGTCAGAATGTCACTGTGCCATGCTACTCCAATACGCATCCTCCCCGACTCTGCAGGAGGCCGAGCACGGTGCCTCTGTGCCCCGTGGCCACCGTGACACAGCAGCACAGACCGAAGCATCAGTCAGCAGCCACTAGCTGCCTCGTGGCTCTGGGCAGGCTGGGGCCTGTCCCTGCCTCTCCTGTGGACTGACAGTGGCAGAACGTTGTCAACTCTGCCTGCACTGTGGCTGTGGCCTCTGAGTCTTCTCACTTCCAAGGGTCCCCTTGAGTTCAGTGTAACTAATGCCCTCTGCAGTGACCCCGCTTCCTAGTAAGGTCCCACGCTCAGGTAAGAGGCAGCCGGCCCCTCACATATCTCCACGGCACAGGGTCAACTCAGCCCGCATCTGAAGTCCTCTGGTGACAGGCTCTGCCTTGTCCTGCAGGGTGCGGGCCTCATGCACCTGGCCCTACCGCTCAGGCCGTGGCCCTCCTCTCCAGCCTCTGTCCGCACTTGGAAGACCTGGTGCCCAGGTGGTTGCAGCTGGCTGCTGCTTCTGTTTAAGGTTCAACTTTCTAGGAAAAGACTCAGAGGGGTGCCCTGCAGATAGTAATGCTCAGGGCCAAGGGCCCTGGGGGAAAAGGGGAATTACCAGTGCCATTTTCCTCAAAGTTTTTCCATCCATCCATCCATGCATCCATGCATGCATCCATGCATGCACGCATCCATCCATCCATCCATCTATCTATCTGGTGTGGAGTCTCACTAGGTAGCTCGGACTTGCAGAATCACAGTGATCCTCCTGTCTCAGCCTCCCCGGCACTGGGATTACAGGTGTGTGTCACCATACCTCGACTAGGTCTCTGGCTTGGGGCGGGGCTGCACGGCATGCAGTACTGGGGATGGAACCTGGGTCCTTGTACGTGTCAGGCAGGCGCTTAGGCTGCCGAGCCACCTCTCCGGCCCCTAAACTTTTTGATTACTAGAGTTGACACAGTAGTATTCTTTTTGTAACTGGAAAGATAAAAAAAGAACATAGCAGGCTGCTCTGCAGTGATCCAGAGGCAGCAGCCCGCCGGCAGGAAGCAGCTCCTTCCCAAGGCACTGGGAACCTGCAGGCAGAGACGAGCTCTGGGAGGGCATCTGTGAGGGGCAGGGTTCTGAGGGCCTCAAGGCAAGACTTCCGGCAGAGTCTCGCAGCAGATCCACTGTCTACAAGTCTATCCCTTTTCTGTTCTTGCTTTTTAAAATAACACTGTTCTTAATCAACGACTATAAAACTATACCTGTGCCACACAAGGCTTAAGCTAGATGCGCATTAAGGTTACCCAAAAGAGGTGTCAGGTCAATACAAGTTGAAATGATGAGCGGCAGGACGTGGCCCTGCTTGCTGCAGCTCAGATCTGGCCTCAACAAGACGAGTAGGCATGGGCAGGGTCATGAGCCGCGGCTGCTGCCCCTCATGAACACCATCACGGCAACTGCCTCAGCATCCTCCACTGCCACCACCCCCACCACCGTCGCCACCATGCCCTCCCGTCGTGTTAACACAGCATCCCTGCCATCATGACCACCACTACTGCCACATCACAATCACGGCCACCACACCCAGTCTCAACTGCCATCTCAGCACACCCTGGGGGAGGGCCGGGCACGGCAGGCCAGGGATCCAACCCCTGCCCGTGTCTGCCTAAGCAGGCGCTTTAATCTATTGAGCCATGTGGCCAGCCCTAGTCCCGCATTTCTGCTTGGTCACCAGTGAGGCCGCCGCTCACATACCTGCACTCAGTCCCATCCTTGCAGCCAGGAAGGCCTTTGCCCACACCTCAGTGACCGTTACTCCTCCTCCCAGCTGTCCTGAAGCTCTGAGGCACACAGCTTCCCACACACACACACGCCGAAGTTTCCGTCCTTCTGCAGTACAAGCAGGAGGGGACTGTGGCTGTGGATGGTGCGAGCCCGTGACCTCCACTTAGCCCAAATGTCTGTGTCTCCTTGGCTGTTGCTAGTCTTCCTTTAACGAGACGATGGTGATGGTGTTGACTGGTTTAAACATCCTTGCTGGACAAACTAATAATTGGTCCAGGTTCTGTCAGTACTCCAAGTTACTGATAAGACTTAGTTAATCCCTGAAACAAACAGTTTCTGGGATCCGCTCTCAGGATGTAAGAACAGACACCCGTGTACTGCTCCACCCGGACAGCTGCCCTCCTCACGCAAACACCGCCTCAGTGACTCTGAACCTCAAGGTGGAAGAAGCCAAAGGCCCACACTTGAAGGAGACTGTCCCGTGCGCAAGTGCGTTTGATGTTCGCTCTGCAATTGCTGCAGAAGGGACCGACCTACTCTAATGAAGCGGGCAGACTGGAACTTTCCATTGGGGGCGACTTCTCAGTGAGCAGGAAACAGATTTTTACTGGCTCTCCTGGTGACTGGCCGCACTGGAAGCTGAGGAGGCTAAGGAGCTCTGGAGATTGTTACTACTTAGACAATAAACAACACAGTGGCTGGTCGGCTTGGGACTGTGGGCGTCACCACACACTGGTCACAGGCATGGAGGGGCTGACGCCACAGGAAGTAGCCACGATCTTCCCAGACACGTGAGCCACGCTGAGAAATTACCCAAATGTCAAGGTTGTAAAGTTTTTGGAAGTCTCAGAATATAATTCATAATAATTTCTAAAACTGTATTATTTCAACATTTTTTACTGGATGGTACGGGTCTACGGGAGGTCCTCTAGTCTGCAGAGGACACAGTGCAGGACATCCTGACACGAGCAATACCAAACACTACCTATACTACCTATGCTGTGTCTTCACTTCCTCATGCACATCCACGATAGAACTTTAGAAGAGATGGCAAGTTATCAGGAACAGCGATCACGACCACGAAGCAACCCTACAGACACAGCACAGTAAGACCACCACCACCGCTACCCTCGCACGCTCTGGCACTACTGGGTGAAACAGAGGTTGCTCACACATGTGCACTGGACATCCAAGAGGTGACTGAGCGATGAATGGAAAGGAGCTATGCGCGGGTGGACACACTGAGCGCAGAGACGCGCGTCAGCGGGGACGGCAGGCAGGGGAGACGTGGCGCCGCATGGCGTGGCACGCAGCACAGCGCTCGTGACGGGCTCGCACCTGGAACTCTCTGCTGGGTATTTCTGAAACCACAGAAGGAAAACTCGAGTGCTGAAGAGGGACCACTGTATAAACACACACAGCAGCGTGTGCACATGCACACATGCATGTACGCACACGCCTGTACATGTGCACACGGAGCTCCCCGCCTTCTCCACCAGGGCTGACTCAGAAGCGCTGGCAAGCAGGCAGGGCGGTGAGGATCCGTTCACCCAGTCATTTCTTTTCCTCTCCCCCACCTAGTTGTTGCAGCCTTATTTTCTGGTAAATTAGACTTGGAAGGCCAGGGACCTAGTTCAGTGGCACAGCATCTGCCTAGAAAACATAAGGTCCTGAGTTCGATTTCTGGTTCCAAAAAAGTAAAAATTAAAAAAAAAAAATAGACTTGGGTAAAGCAGTACATGCCGGTGAAGCTCAACCTTTCTCGATGGCTCTCGATTTATAAAAAATACACAGGTGTCTTCTGGTGACCGCATCTTGGTACTGCCCTGAAATGCCCATTCCCACTTTTCAGAGCATTACCTGACACCTGACTGTGGCTACCCAGACACAGCCCAGCATCTCTGGGGCTCCACCTGCAGGAGGGGTGGTGGCTGTGTGAAAGGTGCCCTGAGCCGGCAGCCTGAAAGCTGGCAGGGCAGGACAGGGCAGGGCAGGGCAGGGCAGGGCTGCGGCCCCGGCTGGAGGCCAGAGCCTTAGCTCTGCGCTGGAACATGGCCACTCCTCTAATCCAGATGGTTGGCATTTAAATGGAAGGCAAAGAAGGCCCAGCAGGAGGTAAAAGAAAAAAGTGCCCACCCAGTCGCTATTCTCACAACTACAGCAGAAATGAACCGTGTGTCAGAGGAGAAGTGAAAAATCGGAGGATGCCTGTCTGCTCTTGGCTCTAATCTGCCGAGTGGCAGTGGGCGGGGAGTTCGGCATAATTTCTGGCAGAGAGGTGGGCCACTGTGCGGTCTCTGCCCTGGGTGCAGTGTCAAGTGGCCTCTCTGCCGGCAGGAGCTCCGTGTTCTTAACCACAGATGACTAAATGATGGTGCTGCCACTAATCGCTTATTGAATAATGAAACTGACACAACTGATAAAAGGTTTCAATCTTGAGAAAAATGATTTATCGTTTCTCAGTTTCCTGGCACCGCTATTTGTGTGACAAACGGTTGCAGAGCCCCCAGTTAATCTCTGCACACCTCTGAGCCTGCCGCGGTGTCTTTGGCATGCACATCCAGACAATCAGCAGTAGCTAATAACAGCGCGCAGGGCTTTGAGGGCCAAGACTGGCGTTCCATCAAGGCGATCTCCAAACCAATGTGCACAATGGATTGTTGGGGGGTTGGGTGAGAGAGAGTAGAGACAGAGATAAGAAAGGAAGCAGAGCAACACCGAGGACCCCCAAGCTGCAGCCGTAGCCAGACGTCTGAGGACGCTTGCAAGGAAAGAAACAGCCTCGCCGGCTGGGTAGCGGTTAAGAAGGCTTCCAATGGGCTCTGTGCGATTTTCAGGTCTTCTCCATGGCGACGCTGGGCCCCCAGCACCACAGCGACCATCAGAGCATCACACTCCACTTGGCGCCCACTGCACACAGCCCACCTGCCTCCCGCCACCACACTCAGGACTTCTAACTGAAGTCAACTTTTTTCTCTTTCTCTCTTCCTTCCTCCCTCCCTCCCTTCCTCCTTCCTTCCTTTTTCCCTCCCTCCTTCCTTCCCTCCCTCCCATCCTTCTTTCTTTGCATATGGAAGCTGGTGAGTGGCGCGCCTTGAAGTAAACTGAAGACCTTTTTATAAGCAATTCTCCAAAGAGCATATTCACCTCTATGGCGCTATGTGTTTTATCTTAATTCTTCAGTTGGTTAAAAAAAAAAAAAAAAAGGTCACATAAAATCACTATGTTTTCCCTAAAAAGTTCATGCAACACAAGCGCCGTGCACTTTCTCCTCCTATCTGGCGTCTGTGTCACCAGGCTGGTGGGGAACTGGAGCCTCACATGCACCAGGTCTGAAGATGGTGATGATGATGATGATGATGATGATGATGTGCTTCTCAAAGCCCAGGAGGAGGAACGTGCTTCGCCTTACCCCGCTGTCCTACCAGCAGGTCAACGCGTAGCTCCGTGTATAAGAGACTACAGATTTCAGCCATATGAAAAAGAAAATCAGTTCTGAGATGTGCCTTATAAGCGACATCATCTTCAACCATCACACTGCATAATGACAAAGGATGTCCCTCCGTGTCACCAGTCATCAGGATGCATGAAAACTGGTCTGGAAAACACAGTGAAGGTCATGGGCTTCACATACGAGTGGATTCTGGCTCTCAGAGTATGGGTCAGGCTGAGATAAGAGAAGGAAATTGTCCCTAAAAGGGACAGGCATAATAAAACACACTGTGTAACGCTGGGTGACCTCTAAAGGGAGCCTCAGAGGACCTGGTGGTCGGCAGGGCATCAGCAGCCAGAGCTGCCTCAGGGCCCGTGGGATGGAGCTGCCTGGAGCTGAGCAATACTGGGGACCGACATCTACTTGGGATGTTTTGGGTTTTCATTTGACGCAACGCCAACAGCTCACTGGCTCTCCTAGAGGAGGAGCAGGACGTGTCAGGACTTCCTGGATGCTGCTGCCGCCGCAACATTTTCAAGTGTTTGAGAAGATACAAGGAAGGAAGGAAGGGAGGGAAGGAAGGAGGGAGGGAGGCAGGGAGGGAAGGAAGGTGCCCATGGGCTGGAGCCAAGGGCAAGGCTGGCATCAAAGGGTTGAGCTAATGAGTTCTTTAAACCTAGGGCTTTGCAGGGCCTTTAGTTGGTGATGGGCACCTCCAACTTCAAAAGGAAGAGCGATGGAACACTCCCCATGCTTTTCTGCTCAGAGGGGCCCGCGGGATTCTGTTTCCACAATGTGCACTTTGGGCGGCACTGGCTTATTTCACATGAGACCATACTCAGAGGAACACATGAGAAATCTACTCAGTCCAGGGAAGACTCCTCGTCCTCTCCTTTGAAACTGGCACGCCCTAGGCCTAGGCCCTCTACACCGACGGTTGGTCCTCCCTGGATTTCAGGAAGTACTAGAAGGAGCTTAAGGGGCTGCAGGCCGAGGAGTGTTCTGACAACTGTGATGCAAGCCTGCCTGCCCTTGAGGTGAAGGTGGGCGGCCAGCTGCTTGGAGAGGCAGAAAAGAGAAGGCCTCCATGCCTTCTCCTGGGGGTCGCGCGGGCGTTTTCTCCACTGCTGTGAACCACGTGTGCTGCACACTCTGCCGTCAGCTCTTAGGGAGCGGAGCTCCACGCGCCGCCCATGCTTGCTGACCACTCCTGGGTGGGCAGACCTCAGCAGATGCCATCAAGGTGGCGCGGGCAGGGCTAAAGCCCCACAGGGCTACTGAATGCACAGCCTCTGGCAATTACAGTCTTTGGCATTTGAGAAGCACGGCTGATGCGGTGATTCTCCACGTCAGAACGCAACACTCTCCAGGAGTCTTTCTTGGGGGGACGATGGAATCTGTAAGGACACTGAGTACGGTCTGGCTCCAAAGAATGTCTCTGTATTGTAAAGTGAGCACCAGAGGGGCCTGCTGGTAGACCCTGTCCTGATGTGGGGGGTCCGTTTCCTGAGCATTGGGCCTTGTCCTTTGGCTCAACACGAGATAGGCTCAGTGAATCCAGATGATAGAATCAGAGGGCAGGAAGGGCAGCGCCCATGTGTTAGCTGAAGTCACCAGGAGAAGATGGGAGCTTGCTGGGGCAGCCTGCCAGGAGAAAGCAGTGGCCAAGCGCCTCAGAGGCTTCCCAGCCCGTGGGCATCTTCCTGGCATCCCTCCTGCTATTGTTGTGTCCTTGTGGCCTGGCCTGTCGGCGGGTATACAGGGAGCCCTACTGCCAAGCAGACCCACAGGCACCCAACTGTCACCTGGACGCTCACAACGCCAGTAGGCACAGCTGGCAAGGACCTAAGCATCTTCAGGAACTTTGGATCTGTACAGAATCTGTATTTTCTTCCCTAACTCTAATTCAAAAAGGAACACATTACACTAGACAATAAAGAGGCAAAAAGAACATTTTCAAAAGTCAGGGCAGTGAGAAGAAATAAAGCCCTTAAAAGAAATATTTCTGCAAAAGAGAAATTTCTTCTTCATTAGAATAAGGAATTGCAGAATGAAATGCCTTAATTACCCATGAAACAAGATCGCCTCATGCGATTGCCTTCATTTCAAGAGCACTAGAAAGGAGAGAGCCCCGTGCTCCACGCGCAGTCTTTTCCCAGTTGGTGGAGCACTGCGGGGGCACGCACCGACCTCTCAAAACTGTGCCACATAACAGTCTTTCTGCATGTTGCCGCCTTCAAACTCTCAAGTGGACACAGGTGAGAACAGATCAGCTCCCTGGGTCCTTTCACATCTGATGCTCCTGGGGTCACTTTTTAACACTGACTCATCTTGTGGCGTGAAGCCCCGTGAATACCCGTGTGTCATGGCATGTGGTTAAGAACCTACAGAACAGACGAGTATTTTTGCACTAACCCTTCTGAATTAAAGGATGCAGAAATATGAAACACGTGGCTTTCGATGCTGACTGAAGGCACGCTGAGCTCCGCTAAGCACCACAGCCAATGTGAACACACGCAGAGCACGCCATGCCAGCTCAGAATGCCTGCTTAGCTGGCTTGGCTGCCGCACTGCAGTCGAACACACGTCCTTAGAATAAGGAAGGCACTGGCCCTGGAGGCCACCCGGCTGCAGCTTCCTCGGGCAGGCCTTACTCGTCCCCTCTGCAGGAAGAAGCCCTGCTGCTCCCGAGGTGCCAGCCCTTCCGTGCTGCTCCGCTTGCTCCCACCGCCTCAGTCACAGTGACCTACTCTGAGTGGCACAGCACATTTTCCAAGTACGGCCCCAGCTAGGGCTCTCCCCTAGAGATATGGAGTGTGCTGGCCACAGGCATGGGTACTGGGCACAGAGGGGACCATTCTTTATCTGTTTTGGGGCTTCTAACATGTGACACTTGCCCTGGGACCCAGATGCCATGCAGGGAGGGAGAGGTAGTCAGGCCACCTGCAGAGGTCCTACGCAGGTGTGGTGGCCTTCCAGATTACGGAACGTGCCCAGAAGGTTACAGGGTGGATTCTTGGAGTTTGGCTGGGGAAAGGGTAGGTGAATCAGAGACGGAAGACAGCAAGTACCAGAGGACAGTAACGTAATCACAAGTGTCCATGGCTGAGTCTGCACAACGGGGGGTGGGGGGTGGGCATCAGGGGGTCCAGTTGTCTGCTGCTGGGGGCTGGACTTGAGAGGGGCTAGGGTGCTTCTGCGCCATTCCAAGAGGAACAGGGACAGGCTACCTCTGTGCACCTCCCTGAGGCCACAGGCATAGGCAAGGGTGGAGACAAGGACGAGACGAGTGGGCACCGCCCCGCGCCACGCGGCCACGGCCCCGTGCGAGGGCACAGGCCAGGCTCCCGCAAGCGGCAGGTTCCCTCCTCCCCGCTGCCCCTTCCTAGCTGACTTGCCATGCAAGGGATTGCGGAGGGAGTCATCAAGAACCCAGCTGCAGATCTCAACCTGGTGGGCTGGCCTTCCCGGAGTGACTCCGTGCTACACTGCAAAAGCTGTCCTATGTTCAGGGAGGAAACGCTGCAGGTGGACTCTCCCATTCACTGTCACTGGGAAAAATAAGACCCACAGGTCTAGGTGCAACCACGCCAGCAGCTTCTGAAAACGGCAGCTGGTAAAATGCTGACCACTGGCTGCGTGTGGGTCTTGTATCTTCCAAGTGTCGTCAAAATACATTTCATCAGTCTGTTGGTGCATAGCCGTGGGTAGGTAAAAGGACCAACTTTTATGGATTGAAATATTAATATATTTAAGAAGCATCTTTTTGACAACCTATTACAATCTTTTCTGAAAACATCAATTTAAACCCCAGGAAAAGTTCCAGATAAGAAAAGACAAATGCAATCTTCCATGGGGAGGAAGGTCACTGGTCCTACCCGGCAGAGAGCAGAGCCTGGTCGGGCGGCCCCTGCCTGCACTGGGGCCCCGCCGCTTTCCCTGACTGAGGCCTTAAGCAAATGCATTAAACGTTATGCTCCAGGGTCGTCAGTTATGGAAACGGGAGGAATGGCACTCACCTAGGTGACCATGCTGCCCGCGAGGGGATGCAGGCAGCAGGTCTCAGCCACGTGGCGGAGGACAGAAATGTCACTGGCCACAATTTGATTGCTAATACAGAGCCAAGCCTGATGTCCCACTGTGTGACACATTTTTTTTTTTTTTAAAAAGAGGCAGCATCTTTGATAGGAAATATTTGAAATTGAGAGAGGGAAAAAATAATCCTGTGTGTGTTAAGGAATTAAGCTAGGAATTCTAGCGAGTTCTCTTGGGGCTGCTTTTGGTAACTATGCCTACCATGAACCACGGCTTCTACAGAGGACCAAGTGAAGGGGAAAATTATTCCCACCTGCAGCAAGCATGAAAGACCCAAATGAAAATCAAGTAAAAGAACAAAGCTATCTATTTGTTTCATTAGGAAGAGTCAAATCAAGTTATTGCAATACCCAGTAGAGAAATGTTTGGATTCCATCCCAGCCCGGAGATCGGGGCCCAGGACACCATGTTCTTAGTTAGTTGGAGACTCACTAAGATTTCTAGGAACATCTCATGATGACTGCTTACGCTGGGCAGTGTCTGCTTCTGCAGTGTTGTGCATAAAACATGAAAAGCAACTTTGACGTCTTCCTGGTGACTCCAGAACAACGTCAAGAGTTAAACTGCAGGGTGCGGCCCTCAGAAGCCAAGCCGGCCGCGCCTAATCCTCGTACTATTTGCTTAACTGTGTGTTCTTCACTGTGGGCACTGTTGTTACGCATGACTCTGGCCTGAAAACAGCTCAGCCTTTCCAATACCCCAGGTCTGAGTCCAGAGATGAGAAAGCAGCCACGGGCGGCTACGAGGCGGCGGCCCCTTTGAGCGCAGCGCGGCAGCGGCAGCGCGTCTACACGCCCGCGACGTCGACGGTTGCTGCGCCAGGTGCGGGAAGAATTCATTACCTATCTTCCTGAGGATGAAAATACCTTCAGGTAATTAATGCTGTGCTGCCAAGATAGAAACTAATGGCAGCTCTCCTCAAAGCTGGGCCTCCCGGGATTAATCTGGGCACCTGAAAGCAGCAGCCACGCGGCTGACCCAGCCCTCCGCGCTCAACACGTGTGCTCGGCAGCAAGCATGGGGAAACATCTTAAATAGCATCAAACGTTATGTCATTAAGTAGGAATTAGATGGAAACAAGGGAAGCCTAAAAATTGACTAGGAGTTGGGATGCTCTACGTGGCTAATATGTCCATTTTTCACCTGAAGCCCTCTCCAAATGCAGTTTTGCTATTAAGCAAAACCCAAAGAAAGGTAATCAATTCCAACTAAAAAGCACTTACCCTGGATGACGGTGCGCGAGGCACTTCAAGCCCCTGGCGGGCTGCCAAGGCCCCGGCCACAGCCATCAATGTTTCTGACTAGCTGAGGAGCGCAGGGGCCATGCATAATTGACTAGAAGATGGGCTAAAACTGTGCCCAATCAGCGTGTGATCAAAAACGCGTGGAATATTCAGCGCCACTTGGTTACGCGGAGGCCCGTCCTTTCCCTCTCCTCATGAAATCTCTTCAAGGTCCACAGTACTGTAATAAGATCATTACTGTCAAGCGGTACGAATCGCAGGCAATGAGTCTCGGGATAGGGAGTCATACTTCACAGGCTCCCCTGGCTTCCCCCTCTCTCTCTCCCCCTTTTTTTTTTTATTTTACTGCATGCAGAGGCAGCAGGGCGACAAGGTGGCAGATAATGATCACATCATGGTGTGGCAACTAGAAAGGCACTTTTAAGAAAAAGCAGAGAGAAATCAGCTTAAGAGAAACTAAAACATTTTCCCTTTGCTTTTTTCTTCCTTAAAAAAATTAAATAGAATTAAACTGTGTGCAGTAGGCGCTCTTCATGAATTCTGATATAATGTCATTGAATCTAACCATTTGATAGATTTTCATACTGCAGTAAAGCCCATTACCCCACAGACAAATGGCCAATTTTCCCCATGTCCTGAGTACAAAAGAAGCCCTATTAAGTTGTGTGTGTGTGTGTGTGTGTGTGTGTGTGTCTGCACGCACGCTAAAGTTTCCTCTTTTGCTGCTTCTTTCATCAGCAGTACATATGCCCGGGGCCTGACACCTGGTGTCTATTATTTGTCTTACATGTGAAGCGGTGGAGTGGACGCCAGGAAGGTGCGAGCAGAGACTACTCCATAAACACAAGTTTATCCCGAGCCCTGCCTTCTCCTGAGCACAGTAACACAGCTCAGCAGAACGTGAGCCGGGAGCCATCAGGGTCTCAGGCGCGCCAGGCGGACACCTCATTAGTGCTCCAGTCGGCGATGCAGGACTGCAATGAAAGACGGGAGCGGGGTCTTAGTGGATCTCCGCTCCCACCTCTGCTTCAAACTGCACTTGAACAGCTTGCTTTCCTCATTCAAAAAAAGGAAAAGCGCATTACCCTTAGATGAACACAGAATCGGGCTCGAAGCTGAATATTCACGGATGCAGAACAATTTCAGGAAGGGTGTCTCCGGTAGCACAGAGCCGGGCTGGTCTTGTGGATCCCAACTGCCTGCAGAGCGGCAGCAGCAGAGCACTGCCTGTTCCCTGAGCGAGTGCTGGAGGGTGTGTGTGCACACGGGAAAGGAAATCTGTCTGCCGGGGTCCTGAGGAAGAGGCCACAGCAGAGCAAGGACGAGCTCTCTGACAGGAGCAGTGAAGACACGGAAGGACAGAGTGAGCACCTGCTCCCGGCGTCTCGGGGCTCCCAGAGGCGCTGTTCCGTGCCCAAGTTTTGTTCTACGCAGACCTCCAGGCCATTATGCACCCGCTGGGCTTGGGCAGTGTCCACTTGCACTCAGCCGGCCCTTCGCCTCTGAAGACAAACCCGTGCCCTGTCCACACTGCAGGGCTGGCTGAGGGCTGTGGTGACAATGCTGATGGCGCATGGTGTCTGACAGCTCTTCTTCCCCTGGCACCCCATGGCTGGGAGTGCGGAGTACAGTGTAGCCTGTAAAGCAGGCTTGTTCCATGGCAGGGTGGCTGGCGCAGGGCAGCCAGAGGGACGCTAACTCCCTTCTGTACCTTTCTGTGGGAACAGGAAGCTGCGTGGTTCATGGATTCAGCGTTGCCTGCTAACATTTATACGCAGTGGTAGCTGGAGACGGAGTCTCTGGGAGGTGGCCAGGGTGAGCTGGGGTGCTCAGAATGGGATCGGAGGCCTCCTGCTCCACCCCTCCCTCCCTCTGTGTGCATACGTGAAGGGAGGCTCGCGGCACCGCGCGGCGGCCGGTGGCAGGCCAGGAAGCCAGGCTCAGGGCAGCAGCACCTTCCTTGTACTTTCAGCCTCCATGGTGCAAGGAACAAACCTGTCGCCTGTTTTTGTTGATACAGGGTCTTATGGAGTTCAGGCTGCCCTTGAGCTTGCAGTGATGCTCCATGCCCTGGTCCAAATCTGCTTCCTTGCCACCCAGCCTGCGGTACTCTGACGTGACACCCTGAGCTAAGACGAAGGACGTGTGCGACTTGATTTACTCCACATCGGCGAGGTTGACTAGCTGGCTGGCGTCACAGGGCGGAGGATGACGGCACAGGTGCAGCTGGAATGACCGTTGCTGGCGTCGTGGTGCTTGGAAGCCTGGCTGCATGTGTGTAACGCAGGACCCAGGAGCACAGGGCGGGAGGAAATGTCCTGGCCAAGCTGTGCACACACGTGACCCCTCCTCTGAGCACTGCACTTGTCCCTGCGCCCTGTGCTTTCTCTTAAAGGCAGGGTGAGGTGTCACAGTAGGTGAGATATTTGCAGTGGGGCCCTGGCACACGCCAGAGCTGGCCCTGTATTGTCTTCTGCTGGGACGCTATGCCCAGGGGCTGCATCGCCTCTGCTGAGTTAAGTGACAAAGACCCCGACAGCACAGAGATTCTGAGAGCGAGGAGAAGACCTCAGAGGCCTTTTCCTGATGCCCCAAGCCTGTGGCTCCAGTGGCTCCAAGCGGGGCCAGTTTCTGCCGCAGGTCTCCCAGAAGCAGCCTTCGCTCCGAGGAAGGACACCAGCCCAACCGAGCTCCCCAGGTGCAAAGTGGACCCCACGCTGTGGGTCCAGACAGAACACGGCCCTGAGCTCTGCCATGTGGCTGCGTTTCACAGGAATTCTGCGTGCAGTCTGTGCGTGGCCAGGACGAGTGCAGCCGGTGGGGAGCAAGGAGTTGGGAAATCTGTCGTCCTGCTTGTGAGTCTCCACGTCACACAGCCTGGATCCTAACCCACTTGGAACTCTGAGCTCCGGTGTACTTTTCAGATTTCTCTTCCGTGGGGAGCAGTCTGTCCTCTACAGAACGGGATGCGAATGTTCTCCCTGGGTGTGGCCCTCCAAGAGTTTCCCAGACAACTCAGATGCTCAGTTACCAATGAACCCCCCAACCCCAACCATCTCCGATGCTGTGTGCCACTGAGGCTGAGGCCACTTCGGCCACTTCACAGGCAGTACCAGGCACACCACCTTGCACTCGGTGCTCGACGTGCTATCGTGGACTTCAAGCTAACTGCTTTAGTTTATGTGGACTTAAGCGGAAAAAGTACCTAAAATCCACTCCTGGCTGCCCGTTTATCATGACGGGCATCCTCTGTTCTGCTTTCTCCTGCTGTGACCGACTCATCTTTGTTTATTTCCGACCTGCCGGCTTCCACAAAGGGTCTGAGAGTGCTCACGGCTCCTGTGTGTTTGTAGCAGCCGCACTGCACCCGGCAGGATGGCTTTTGAGTCAAGTGTACCCAATCTCCCATGTCAGTGTCTCTAGCGAACCCAGCCTGCTCGGTGTCAGCAAGCTCATCCTCTTGCCAGCCAAGAAGTCCCTTTGGAAAGCTGACCCAGTTCGTGGGGAGGAGGCCGGTCAGTGCCTGTCACCACCAGCCCAAGGACCCCAAAGGCCCCACTGGAAGATGTTCTGAGTCTGTGGCACGTGGGTTTCCACACACGTTGTAATTAACTGCTCAGCACCGCCACAGTTCCCATGCATGAATATGCTGCACATCCCACTGCAAGAAAAATCACTCCTGGTTATAGACCCTGCGTGGAGCTGGCGATGGAGGCTCCTCACTTCCCTTCCTTTTGGGGCAGCTGCCAAAATCTAAGCGAAGAGTGCACGTAGCGGGTGTCGGTGGGGCGGGCACGAAAAGGAGACGAAGGGAATCCCAGGTGACACTGAGGATTGCACCACAGCTCTCACTAACCTCGGTCTCTCTCCTCCTCCCCCAGCCACCTAAACAGCAGAGGACAGCACCCAAGTGGGCAGCCAGGCCCAGGGCACTGGCTGAGGGGTGACTTCTGCCTGCTGTGCTCACCCCTAAACATATGCTTCGGGTGCTACTTGTACCCAAAGAATGAGGAAACATGAGACCCCTTAGGAATCTGTTATATTCTAAAACAACAATGATCACGAGCGATTGTCCACCCAGTCAGGGTGCCCCAGATCCCCAAAGGACTCAACAGGGGCCCAGAGTGCGTGGCGTCCGCGCAGCTGAAGTTGTGGAGACAAACGAAGAGCTTTCAGGCACCCACAGACAGCCTTTCCTGGAATAATGAGTGTGGAGACAGACAGACAGACACAGAGACAGACAGACAGACCGCGGGAGGGAGGGAGCAGGCAGCTGTACAATGCTCACGAGTAATTCTTTTCTCCTGAAGTGCTTTCCAGATCATCAACTAATTAATAAACAAAGTTTCCTAAGGTAAAAGGTAACCGATTGAGAGCAGCACCATCTGTTTCTTAGACTCCAAGTGAAAACAAAACCCCATCCCATGACTAATTCCATCACCACCACCACCAGGGTTTACTGAAAATAGAAAGCATTTAATGCAAAAGTGATGCTTTCTGCAGAATCCTATTAAGTAGAACAACCGTTACGCACTAAGTCTGCAGAATATAAAATTAAGTCTTACAGCAGGTCAGCCATCCCCGACTCCCACCTGAACACCCCTCTGCCTCCCGGATACCCGTGCCTGACGCTCCAGAGCCGAGGCTCAGTGGCCGGTGCGCATTTCCCCTTCATATTAGAGCTCTCAATTCACCAGTGAGAGAAAGGAACTAAGTTTTGTTCTCAGAGGCCAAACACATTGTGATGGCTGCTTCGTAGTTCAAAGAATAAAACGATCCACACTCTCAGGGTCTCCTGTGAAGGAGGAACAGGAAGCGGTCAGAAGCAACCCCTGCCACCCTGAAGCTAATACAATTTGTCAACACCTCAGGGCTCAGCAGCGCAGTCGCGGTGAGCGACCCGTTTCTCCCTCGGCAGCGAGCAACAACGGACTCTTGAGATCATCTTTCGACATCCATCCAGGACCGAGCGCTCAGACGGCTGGTAAAGACCCAGAGCGAACAGCTAAAGGGAGGTGGCGAGAAGGATGAAATCAGGTTTCTTCTGAGACCTTTGGGACAGGGGACCAGAGGCTACGGGGACACCAGGACCTGTGCAGGCCCCCCGTGTGCGGTGGGACCAGGTGCACCCGGGCAGGCCCCGCGGTTTGAAAGGAAGATCTTCGCTACACAACTCCTAGATGTTAGGACCCATATAAAAGTCAGTGTCTTTCCATGGAATCTGAGAAATATCAAGGAAGCTATTCAGTCTGCTCCACTCCTAGATTCAAAAGCCGCTCCACGCACCTCAAAGACTCGCTTTTTGCCTGGTGGAAAGAGTTTGAGGTGGAGAATCAAGCGACAGTTCTGTCGCCTACCAGCAACCTGACCCTGGACAAGAAAGGCACTTAACCTCTCTACTTCAGCCTTTTCACTGGGGAAACAGGGAAATTAGCACTGGATGCAAACTTGCATGAATGCGGTAAAGCTAACGAGGATCACAGACGCGGGGCCACGGAACGGGATGGCGGCTGCATCTCGGCACTGTTCCAACCTCTCTGAGGGAAACCTGACAACAAGGGACAGGGGGGTGACGCGATTCAGACAGTGCCCAAGGATGCCCTGGCCTGCCTGTCCCTAGCACTCAGGGCCTTGCCCGGCAGGCCCAAGCCCTGGGCTCTCCGGCCTTCTGGTCAGTCACTGGCCTGTGGTCACCAGATCTGAGTGACACACGACCTTTTCTTAAGTGTATTTAATAACTCTCACCAATCAGATTCCAATTAAGATCAACAGTATTACAGATATTTCAATTTTCAATTTCCTCGACGGTCTATTAAACAGGAATATGAGGAATACAAGCAGAAGCAGGGAAAAAAAAAAAAAAAAAAAAAAAAAAAAAAGAAAGGGCTGCTATTCTTTTGTTTTTTGTAGTAGGGTGAGAATGCTGGTTTCCGAAAGGACCTTTCCACCATCAGTGGTAAAGGGTCCCCCTTTCCTGACATCCACAGGATTCTAAAAATTCCAAGCATGCTGGAAGGGGAACACCATAAGGGAAACACAGCTTAAAAAGCTGGACTGCAAGCCCTGTTTTTCCCTGGATTTTGCCGGCCAGCTTCCCCGTAGGATGTAAACCTCTTGTTAGTTTGTCAGAATAAAGACGGCACAAAGTGGCCTGAAACAGCGCCTGTGCCTTGGGTGCCCTGGCTTGTGCAGCACACACTCCCAGAGGCGACGGAGCGCAGGCCATGGCCCTGCCAGGGAGGTGACGGTCCCCGTGCGTGGACTCCAGGCTTCAGTCCAGCCTGACAGCTCAGCAGCTCAGAGCAAGACAACACCTGAGCAACTTGGTGGTCCTCACTGCACTGATGAAAGTTCTTCAGGAGCCCGGTCAGGGGCCTGACCATCCAAACGGCCACCCTGCTAATCCTAAGGTGTGCGCCAATCAAATTCTTTGTTGGCACCCCAAATATTTGGAAAGACGAGGACTGTCCCAGGCATGGTTTCTCTGCTTCCATAGTTGGTCATCTCTTGTATTACATGCTGCAAACATAACCAAATGACCGTTTCCTCGGCTTGGACAAGACCTCCTGGGCTGCGCACCGCAGAGTGCAGTTTACACTCTTCAGCCGAAGGTCCTGGGGTCTGGTGCAGGTTGAAGTGGGAGTACGCTGGAACTCGGGCACCCGGGGTGGTGCTGAGGTCCACACAGGAGGCACGAGGGACCCCAGAGGGGTGGCCATGGATAGCAGAGACTCCTGCCCAGAAAGGCCAGAGTGTCCCCGGCACTTGGGAAGGACTAGCAGCAAGCCATTGTTTGTATTTCGCTAGAGACATGTGACAGCACCCTAGGACACGTGGCCCATGTGCCCTGGGACCTCTGGCTTCTGGTTGGATCTGGTCAGGTGAGGAGTAGGAAGTGGGGAAAGGAGGGGTGTAGGCTAGGTGCTCCCTTGACTGCCCTTCCCCATCCTGGTGCATGGCCCCTTGGGTACTCTGCAGTACGGTGACCAGCTCAAGGGCACTGTTGGTGTTCCCAGGGTGCTGAACGAATGACCTGACATGACAGGATGTTTTTCTTACACTCATAAGAGATCTGAATCTAGTCATTTGTTCCAATAGGGCAAATCAAAACCATAAAATCCTAGCACGGCCACCCTCTGTAGGGGGTTTAGCAGGGGGCCAGGTGACAGGGATCACACTGGTAGCAGGTGCGGTCATAGAGCAAGAAACCAAAATACCTTCACAGTGCTAAACTGTATCCTCCACAGACACAACGTGTGCCACACGCTTGAGCTTCGTTGCATGAGTCACAGAGCGCAGCACGCTAAGGAATCGATGGTGACTGTGATAACAGAACATCGTGTACGTCACCAGCTCTAAAATGAGTTCAAAGGGAGGTGACAATCTGACTTTAGAAAGACATTAGGAAGATTAAATAGGGAGCTCAGCAGGACTGACTCATGCCTGGCACTTCCACCTCCCCCAGGCACAGTTCTTCCTGATTTTTTCATGAAGAACGTACTGCTTTCTTATGATCTGAAAGATGTCACTGGACATCGGTGGTGGTCCCCACCCCCATGCTGCAACTTCTGAACATGCCCCTTATTTGCTCCTCCTTATGTGCAGGGCTCTGGGTCGGCTTTCTAATTTGGTCGTTTCCATGGTGCCCACCTTTCTGATTCCCAGCTGACAGAACACATGCATCCCGGCCTACTGTATGGCTCTGCTGTCTCACCCACGGCCGGGGGTGTGAGTACCCGTACAGTCACTCGTACACTTGGATATTAGTGTCTGCCAGGTTGCTGTGATTTTACAATGAAGTCACAGCCCAGCTGCACGCACACAGCATCCGGTGCGAGATATTGAAAGCAGGCAGGAAGTCGTCCTCTTGTCCCCTGTACAGGAGCTGGCAGTGAGGCCACCTGGGAAGAAGCCCCGCCCCGCCCTGCCCCACCCTGCCTCGCCCGGCCCCCAGCCTCCCGTGCACTGTGGCCACTTGGGCTGGGAGGGAAGGCTGCATCAGCACTCGGCATCTGAGCTGAGCCCTCTCACCAGAGGGAAGGAGCTCAGTGCTGGGGCTGCTCCTACCCAGAATTGCGGGTTTCTACCTTTCGTTCATTTTTGAGACAGCGTCTTGCTGTATGGCTCTGGCTGGTCTCACACCCACGAGGTGGTCAAGGTTGGCTTCCAATGACATTCTACTCTTACTCACATGGCCGTAGCTCGGAACTCAGCCGCACAGAGCTTGGGACCCCAAACATTCTGGGGTGAGAATTCTGTCCTGGCCCTCATCTGCTTGGCACCCTCCCTGCAGAGGAGATCCTATGGCACCCAGGGTCTCGTGGCTTGTTGGCCTTCCAGCCAAAACGACTGGGCTTGCTGCTTTTGGCACTGGCCCTGCTTCTCAGAATAACTCAATGACAAGCGCCACAGGCCCACGTACAAGAGCGCTGTCCTTGCTTGTCATGAGTGAGAGGCTCAGGACTCGGGGGCTTTCTTAGCAGGAAGCTCGTGGGGAGGCCAAATAGGAAGCACTGAGGTGAAGCAGAGAAGGCCATCTGGCCCATGAGGGGTGTGAACCAGACGTTTGGGTCAGTGGGATGCCCAGGTCAGTGGGCTCTGTGCACACAACAAGCACCTTGCTCAGCCCCACGTCCAGGTGCAGCAGGGAACAGGCCACCGCCCCTGACAGGACTCACAAGCTGCACCTTGCAGTTTGGGCCATGCCAACCAGCACTCAGGAAAAGTACACTGAAAACAGAGGAAGGACCTAGCAAGGGCTGTTCCCACGTGTGGGGACGGCTACCAAAGCCAGAGTCTCGCCAATGCCAGCTCGCGGTACACAACCATCTTGAAATGTTAACATTGCCCCCTGAGGGGTCGCTGGGCTCTGCTTATTACAGTTGCATTAAGTTTACCTCTCATCATGCGGGTGTGCGTGTGCGTGTGCATGCACGTGTGTGTGAGCACAAGGATGTATCCTCATTTGCATCTGTGGAACAAGAAAGTGCAAAGCGATCCGAACGAGCCACTTCAGGCAGCTCACACTCTGTGATCACCAAGACAAAGGACTCAGTACGTCACCGGAGAAAGGAGACAATGGCACTGTGGCCACGCGCAGCATCGCCCAGCACAGAGCTGAATGGCACTGGCAGAAGAGCGCTTGCCAGAATGCGCTGCTGAAAGCCAGAGCGGAACCGGCGGCCTTACTGAGTCCAGCCAGTAGCAGGGCCCTAAGGGAGGGTGGACGCCTCACTGTGGAGTGGACACTGGCCCTCCGGCACCCACGCAGGTGAGACAACCAAACCTAACTGCATGTCACGGGAAGCAGCCATGTCCGCCAGGGGTGAGACCACAGGCTTGGTGGAGAAATGACACGGAGGTGCTGGGCCCTCTTGTGCCACCCTAGGAATGGAGGCACCTGTGGTGATCTGCCCGTCTGCTCGCTGCTGGCCCTAAATGATCTGATTTTACAAACCACGAAGACAAGGAGCACGTATGAGTGCAGATGCCCGTCCTCGGTGTCCCAGGACCCCTTACCTTCAGCGGTGCCGGAGAGCCCGTCAGCTTTGAAGTTGCTGGTGCTTTTCTTCCTGCGGTGCTTCTTTCTGTTGGCATGGGGGGAGGGTGGCGGGTCGAGCTTGGGGCTGGTGGAGCTGGAGATACTTGGGCTGGAGCACACGGAGTCACCCAGCCCCGTGTCTGCCACCGGACCGGAAAAGGCAAGAGAATGCAAAGGTAAGCACAGGAGAAAGAGGACGCGGCAACCGCGGTCAGGCGACGCTCCCCCAATACCACACGAGGCCCTCAGGCCTGAGAGGACCAGGGCACCCCTGGGCACAAAAGCAGGCACTTCATGCTGGCACCGAGGTACACCCGGGAGAATTTAACATTCTCTGCTCCCTAGCTCGAGTCCTAGACAGCCACGTGCAGGATCCGCATCTCTGAAACAGCAAGGTGGTAAGTGCATGTGTTTCAGCTGTTTATTTTTCTTGCCCCATAATTAGCTTGGTGCGTTGGGAAGGAGAGACTCAGGAATGCATGGGAAAGCCTCGTCTCCCATAGACCGCTTCGCTGCTGCGCGTGCGCAGCGACGGTGCTCCTGGTTCTGTTCCTAGCCCAGGATACCACTCAGGACCACCATGTCCCTTCACCTTCTAATGAACGAAAGCCAGACCAGGTGAAATGCAGATTCCCCCAGCCAGGTCCTGGGATAGTGCCCGCGGGCTGATAAGGTGGAGCTCCGATTTCAATTCACTGAAGTTACTTTAAAAAGGGTTTAAAAACCAGCACACAAATACGATGACTCCCTGGGCACCAAACTTCCCGCTTCCTATTCTGCTTTACAGAGAGAAGGTCCCAGGATCCACCAGGACGGCAGAGCACATGGGACAGAATGGGGGGCGGGCAGCGTGCGCCCCCCACGGCTCCAGCGCCTTCATTCCCGACTCTGCAGGCTCAGGTGCCAGCGGACCGGGGCAGTGCTGCGGGCACTGATCAGCACTACTTCTGCGCACCGGCGGCTTTCCACACGCACGCGCACCGCAGGCTCGTGCCTGACCACGCCTGCATGAGCCGGGGCTGGGCGCTGCCGCAGCGACCGGCACCAAGCATCACGCTCTCTTGCGCTTTCTGCCGCAGCCGGCGCCCTCCCACTGTCGTCCACCCCTGGCTTTCACACTGGACGTGGCAACCCGACCAGGCCTCCTGGCTGCCTGGCTGGCTGTGGGTGGCTGTGGTACTGGGGGACAGGGGTGAGGCACAGGCCATCTCCGAAGAAGTCACCTTCCTTTGCAGGCGTGGCCTCTCTTCTCACCCGCTTCCGTGCGAGCTGCACACACCCTCAGCTGGCTCCTGTGCCAGGCTGGACCATGACACCAACCCAGGGCTGTCTCACCCTCCTGCAGCTCCGGGATGCCACAGGCTTTACAAGGCTAAGCTGCCCGAGGTCATGGGTTTGCAGCTATAGAATTCAAATATGACACTGAGCGAGGTACCTGGTTAAATATATGGAAAATGTTTACATTTCAACATTTACCGTAAAAGGCCTATTGTCGCTCTCAGTCCCAGCAAGACTCCCCGCCCCCCTGGCCGCCGACGCCAGCCCCTCGTTCTTGCCGCTTTCCAAAGCAGCTCTGCACGTCCGCTCTCCGAGTGTTTTCAATCTCTGCAGCACCCCGGCTGCTTCGAGGCCCTGAGCCAGCGAGAGGGGTGGCCCTTTCACGGTCATTCTGACTGAGGGGAAAGAGCCAAAGATGGAGGGTGCCAGACCCAGGGAATAAGATCACTGAGGACTCACCTTAGTGTTTCAACTGACAGAAATTGCCCTGTACGTGGCGATCAAGGAGAGGCAAGCAAAAGTATAATGAAGGTTTAAATAATATTTATGTAGTAAAAAAACACAATGCTACAGATCCTGAGAGCTCTCCCCTGCGAGGACCACAGCTGCACCGCCATCCTTGGCAATGTGTCTTTTACTGCAACAAGGTTTTAAATTAACCCTTCACTGTGTTTTCGATCACCTTCTGTATGGATCTGGGGGTGGGGCTGTGTAATTGTTCTGTGCCATTTTGGTGCTCAGCAGCTGCAGGCTGGCCGTGGGGCTGTCCCAGGGACCACAAGACCATTCCTTTATCCAGAAACACTCCTCTATGTGTTATTTCATGCTCA
Source organism: Capromys pilorides (assembly GCA_004027915.1). Classification (NCBI taxonomy): domain Eukaryota; kingdom Metazoa; phylum Chordata; class Mammalia; order Rodentia; family Capromyidae; genus Capromys; species Capromys pilorides. Next base: position 40,518 of record PVKN010000041.1, on the reverse strand, counting down.
CGTCCTTTTCAATAGTTTCTGCCCTGATTTCAGAAGTCGTCAGCCTCTGGCTTGTCCACTCTCTGTGCCAGGCCATGGGTAAGAAGACGTTAGCATGCCCGTGCCATGCTCAGAAGGCTCAGCTCTGGCTGTGCAGGCTGAGAAAGCAGGCAAATCCAGCTGCCTCTGGTGCCAGAGGGCCCAGTGCCATCGTCCCCGGTCCTTGTGCACGTGCTCCTGTGGACAGGCTGTGTCTGTCTCCATCTGTCCTTCCCCTGCCCTCCATCTGGAGTTGGTATCTTACCTCCACGCTAAGACACCTCTTCCTGCACTACAGACATGCAGGGGCGCCCTGCGTGGCTCTCTCTGGGTCTACTTAGAGTCCACACTCCCAGGAGACCTGCAGGCCCCATTCCCTGGATGTCCTGCACTCTAGGTGAGCAAGGACGCTCAGAAGCCAAACTCTCCATCCACTCTGGCCCTCAGCAGCTTTTGGTTCTGCTCTGCGGTCCTTTCGTCCACCTGTGTTCCGGCCACACTTGGTCTCGTCTCACCCTGCAATGCCCTAGTCCCTCTTGGCCCTTGCTGTCCAGCCCTGTCAGCAGAGAAGATTCTGGAGGGGGGGGGTAGGTGAGGAGGAGCCCCGCATCCTTGGGTGCCCCCCCTCTGCACCTGGAAGCTTAATGGCATCCCCAGGGCACCCCGGTGAGCCAGCTGCAGTCCTGCACCAGCTCCCACGCCTTGGACTCGCCTAGAAAGGAACCAAGGGTCAATCGTGGCCTGCACCCCACCGAGGGCGGGCAGACGCCAATGGACAGATTTTCCAATTTGGAAGCAGTAAGAAGGCGCGTGCTGCCAGGCACTCCGTGAGGAGCGACCTCTGCTCAGGCGGGTGACAGAAAACCCTGGTGAGTGTTCCCACCAGCCTCATGGCGAGGAAACCAGGAGGTGCTGGGCCATTGCAGCCACAGAAGGGCCCGTGAGGGGTCTCTCCTACCCAGCTGCAGCCTGCCGGCCCTGCCCCCAGCACCCCTCTCTGTGTTGAGTGCCCACCACACAGCCCCTGTTCACCCTCTGCTCCTTATGCTGCCTGTCACAGGTCTGGGGTCAGCCCTAGGGGTCCAGTGTATTCACAGGCGGGGTGGGGGCGGGTGGAACTGCCTTCTGACGTGCAGGAGAGAAGTGCTGGCGACTCTGGGACAGTTTTAGAACCAAGCCCAGGGTGTTACTGTGTGGGACACTGTCCCAAGAGCTTCCTGTGGATCAGGATGCGCCAGCAGGCAAGCAGCCGAGGCCATGGATGGAGTCTCTTGATGGTGACAAAGACCCCCCTCCCCCTTCGCCCACACTCACTGGGCTGTCTGACAACAAAGGGCAAAGCCCCTGTCCCCAAGGAGCCCACAGGGAAAGGGCCACAAAGACTGCTCAGCTGATTTCCTGTTCCATGCCTTCAGTAAAAGGCCACCTTTCTTGGGCCACGGTTCCCAGACAAGGAAGGCCACAGGGCTGCAGCTGTAGCAAGTGTGCTGCCCAGGTGGATGTGCAGACTGACCGGCATGCATCCACAGCGGACAGCCACACTGGCCAGGGACCTGCAGATCCCAGAGGAGGCGGCTGATGGGGAGGTGAAGGTGCCACCGAATCAGGAGAAGGCCCAGGAGGGGTACTGAAGGCAAGAGGAGAGCAGCCACGCGCCTGCCTGGCTGTGGGCGGGGGCCACCTCCAGAATGATATAGGGTCGTCACGCGTGCAGTGCAAGCGCGGCAATCTCCCTGGTGACACAGAGCGCAGAGCTGGCCTTCAAAAGCCCCTGACATTTTTGTTGTCAGAGAAGGAGGAGCAGGCATCAGTCACCCCTGTGCACTCGATGCCTGGGGTCTAGGAAGCACTGTCCCCACCCCCACCTGCAGGTGCCAGGGCTGGGCTCTCAGGCAGGGCCAGGGACGCCATCGAGGCTCTGGCACAGAGACAAACAGAGGCAGGAGGTGACTTCCAAGAGGTGGGAGCAGTCTCTGCCCCCCACTACAGTCCTGGGGCGCTCACCCCAGCCTGCTTGCTGGAGGGGGTAGAACCAGGGCCGCGGTGATCGCTCTGAGGACTGTGCTTGTGCTGCCTGGGAGCAGGGGGAGGCCACGAGCCCCGGGGGACCACACACGTTAGGAGGGGACACCGGCGATAACAGACATTACAGGAAGCAGCCATTTCACGTTCTCCAGGTCTCAAATCCATGCACCCAAGACACTGTGCATGCAGCAGAGGCCGCAGACACCCCAGCTCCTGACCGCCTTCGGAGGATGCATTCCACTTTACACCAACCACTGGGCAGCGGGGCCGAGGGTGTCAGCAGCGTCTCGTGCGGGTGTCGAGACACAGGGAGAAGCAGGCTGTGCCGAATTAAAGAAGCGAGCGCCTTGCCACTCCACATACCGGGGCTCTGACGCAGGCACTCGGGGTCCCAGGACACAGGGTGCTGGCCCAGGATGTCCTGCGCGCTCAGTGCTGGCTATTAGTTCTTCCTAATCGGGAATCCGTGTTCAAAGCACACCCCCCAGAATATATAATCTGAGCCATCACGATCACAGGCTGCGGGCTCTGTGAGGCTGGACCGTGAGGTGCAGTCGGGGTAACAGCTTCACTCTCCGCTCCCAGAGCTGACAAGCGTGACTAGAGGGAGAATAAAATAACATTCCGCGCGCATAAATATCAAGCGGCCTGCCCCAGACTGATGGGCCAGGAATGTATTCTTAGCTATCATTCCGGCAGACAGGCCCAAGGACACTCATAACTTATTTTACAATCATTTAGTTTCAGCTCAAGTGGAAAACGTGACAACTTATCTCTGCTGACGAGATGCCATGTCGAGCCTTACAATTAACTCTCCTCCGATTATCTGCCCAGCCGATCATTAGCTGCGCCGTTTGATGAACTGCTGCAAGAGCTCGCCTGGGTGAGCGCCCCTGCCAGGTGTGCCCACGGCTCTGCGGCCCGGGCTGACATCCGCAGCCCAAGGTCCAGCCTGGGATTCTCAGTCCCTGTGGCTCCCAGGACCTCCAAACGTGTCCACAGGGAAGCGTGGAGACCTGGAGCCCTTCAGCTCTGAGTTGGGGCGGCCACGGAGGCCACGGGGTCTCCCAGGGCCCTTGCTCCTGAGTCCTGCCCACGCCACGGCCTCCCCTGGCCGGGGAGCCTGTATTTTCCTGAAGGCCAGCTCTCTGCAAGGGTGCCTCAGGCCACCCTGCCTCCATGGGTATGGAGTGAAGAGGGGACACCAGGAAGTTGCTAGAAGAAGCCGCCATATTCTAGCGAGGCTGTAGATGATGCCATGAAAGAATGGCTGGCTGCTGACTACCTCTGTGTTCATTAAAGACACAAAGGCTTTGTGCCACGTGTGCCTAACAGCGTGCACCTATCTATATGGACAAGAAGGGAGGAAAGGCCAGGCGCAGAGAGACAGCAGGGCGGGCTCATGCCAAGGCCCCTCTCTCCTGCCTCCATACACCTTGACTTACCTCTCTGGCAGTGTTAGGTACATTATTAAAATCTTTTTTTTTTTTTCTGGTATGAAAAGAACCCTGAATTATCAAAGACAGAGTCATTTGTCGGTGCGCGGGGGGTGGAGGGGGGGTGTTCAGTTGAGGGCCAAGGCCTCCCAGATGCCGGCGAAGAGATCACTGGGGGGACTAGTAAATTAGAGCCCACTGGCTCTGCGCCCGGGTCAACAAGAAGAAGCTAATTTGGATCCTTGATAAAGGCCCTGTCCCCTCTGAAGCTCAGAGAGATGTGTGGGCTGGTAAATAAAGAGCGGCCCCCTCTGCTATCCGAGGAAATCACAACACCCCGGGTCCCTGTTGAAAGGGGAGTGTGAAGTAGAGTTCAAACCCGCGCCCCCGCTCGCAGGCTTTGACGGGGCTGCAGCAGGAGGAGGCGGACTCGATTCCACCTCTGAAGACGTTTCAGAGCCTGGCATTATTGTGCGCTTCCCTTTGCCGCTCGAGCAGGGGTACACAATGTCAGAAGGGGCAGCGGGGACACGGCGGGGGGCCCGGGAAGATGACAGGTGTTGGGGGAAAGGAAAAGACAACAGAGTGCTGCACCGAGTTACAGAAAGGGGTGGGAAGGCCTTCAGTGGGGGGAACGAAGAGCAAACAGAGGGGAGAAGGATTTGCAGCTCGGGCCATTTCAGCGACACCGGGAGACCTCTGTAAATTAAGCCAAATACGCAGGAACACGAGAACTCCACTCTGCATTAGAGGCAGCCCTCAATTAACGAAATAGTGCTCATGAGCACCTAACGACGGAGCGCAAGCTCTCCACAGGAGCTGTGTGCATGCAGATCTGAACGCGCACACAACCGCTGGCTTGCATACTTTAAATTGACTTCAAGAAAGCCAATTTTCAAAAGAAACAGAAAGGAAAAAAAGGCAAGGTCGTGGTGCTCAGCACTGCAGAGCAACTGACTGAAGACGACGACTGAGTGCCCTGGACAGTGTCGCTAACGCGCGAAGGGCCGGGGCTCAGGGGGACCGGGAGACCGAGGCCAGAGTCTGTGGGCTTTGGGCCCGGAAGCTGGGTTTGCGCTGGACTCTGGTCACTACCAGGATCCGGCTCTGCACACTGTGGCAGAGCAACAGCAGACCCCCAGCCCCGTGCTGCAACCTGGTAAAGGAGGGGAGAGGAGGGCAGAGCAGGGCAGAAGCCCCAGGAGCTGCCGGCCTGTCTCCTGTCACTCTCCCCCAGGCTGCTGCTGCTGCTGCTTCTTCCAGGCCCGAGCGTCACTGGGCCTCCGGGTCTCTCTGCCTTCCTGTCCACCACTCCAGGCCTTTGGAGCTTCTCTCCTGCCGGGCCACTGCCTGACTTCAGGGGCAACAGGAAGTGTGTGGAGAGCACAAGGGACACAGAACATCCATGGAGGCCTGTGAGGGGCCCATCTGGAAGGAGCGCGCTCTGGAACGTGAGTCAGGATTCGACATTTAAGGGTCAAAAATCAGATTGTTCTCCAGGTGATTTTTCATGAAATGCAAGCTGCAGAAAGTCTGAATTAATCTGGTGTACTCTGAAAACAGTAAAGGCACGCTGAGCAGGACTGTTAGGTGGGAACGAAATCAGTGCAAGAGAGTCCCATTTCTCTCTGGCCTTACCTCTTTTTATACAATCAGCCACAACCATTCCTCAAGTTTGGTGCTTCTAGCTGCTACATTACAGAGAGGGCTCTGTTTCCTGCAGAAGGCTATCCTGGTGAGGTGAGCTGGGGAGAGATGGAACACGCCCACTAGGAAACTCAATTACCTCAAGCTAATTAGATGGATGGCCCGTCTTTGATAACACACATTTCCCATCTTGGGAAACTTAGCCCGTCTATTAAAAGTCACGGGAGTCAAATTACCAATTGTGGCCAAGCAGGTGTCCTGAATCAGCAGGAGGGCTAGCGGCAGCCCAGGCTCTGTCCAGGGTCCTGAAGATGCTGGCCGCTCATTCTCTATGAAGCCCAGAGACAACATCCACAGGCGGCCCCTCTACCACACCTGTGCTCACTGTCTGCTGATGTCACGAGATTGAGCACGGGCGTCTGCTTTAAGGAAACATGACCAATCCAGACCTAAAAGGAGCGAATTCAGCTGAGACCTACTACTTCACCAATGGAGGGCTGAAGGTCATTAAGTGATAACCGAATGCACTACCCTCCTTTTTTGTGATGGGGGCAAGTGAACCCAGAGCCTCTCAGATGCCAGGCAAGCACTCTGTGAGCTACGTTCCCAGCCACCTCGTTCCCATTTAAGTCTAAGGAGCAGAAGGTGCTCTGGTTTGCATAGTTCCTTCCTTGCTATTTGCACAGATTCTAACTTTCGAGCATCATGCAGCAGGTCTATCTTTCCCATAGTTAGGGCAGTTCTGTGGATCAAGGTCAAGAAAATAAGCATTTGTAGGGCTGTGGACAGATGCTGCCAAGCTGGGGGAAGTCTGTGCTGCCGGCGCCATTGGTAAGCAAGTTCAGATTGGTGGGCATGACCCTAAGCTCTTTCAGCTTCAAACACCGCACCTGTGAGACGGGAACAGCGGCCTGAGTGCCGTCTCACCACACACCTGTTCTCCTCCCCAGAGACTGTGGGGCCAGATGGGTCTCCACTATGTACTCAGTGTGGTGCCGGATGCATGGCTGGACAGAAAGATGGACAGCAAGACTCACTCCCATCGGGCTGTACAAAGCCACTAGCAGACAGACACGGTTCCTCACCCAGAGCTGATGTCCCAGAAAGAACAACCCGCACACGGAGACCTCTACAAGGTGGACGGCAACGACTGCAGTGCACAATGCTGAAGCCTGGGAGGGGGTGGGGTGGGTGGGCAAGGAACCATGGCAGGGCACAGAGGGTCATTCGGGCAGGCAGGGCCTTCCCTAGGTTCTGAAAAGCCCTAACCACAGCCGCATAGGCTGAGCCAGTTTTCCCAAATAGCAGTCACCTAACATAGTTAAAACTAAAGACTTCCCACACGGAAGCGCAATACAATCTGCGTTCCTGATAGCAAAGGAAGAACAGATGTGGAACAGAGACAGCTGTGCGAAGTGCTTTGGGGAGACTTGGGAACGTTACTTTTACCTCTGCCATCATCAGATCTGGACGAACCACAGTGTGCAGCTGCAGTTGGAGCCCTGGTGCACACAGTGCTGGGAACGGGTCCACTCCTCTGCCTCCCTCATGGCCTCTTTGAGCTCTACTCTGGCTCTGTGGCCAGTTCCCTTGTGCCATGTTATTCCTTTGGACTTTTAAAAACACCTTTAGCTGTGCCAGTGTACAGGTATGCCAAAGACAGAACTGGTATCCAGTTAAAAAGTTTGTTAACGTCTTAGTTACTCTTCTCTCGTTGCTGGGACAAATACCTGACACCTAAAATGAAGGAAGGAAGGACTTATTTAGCTCAGTTACTGGAGGTTTCAGTCCATACTTGGCTGGCCCAAGGCTGAGTGGAACAGGACAGAGAGCGTCCAGTTGATGGTGGCGGGACAGCAACAAATGGTGACAAAGGCAACCGACCAACCAGGGCATGGAGAGTAACAGAGACAGGGTCTGTTTCTGCATCTCTCTTAAATTACGTTCAGGCTCTCTGCCTCAGGATATCCGCCTCTGACCACACCCACAGTCCCAGCAGCACTAAGACACATAATCCCAGTGGATCATGAGTTAGTCTCAAGCTCTCAAAAGTTCCCACCACATGACTGCGGGAGGCTTTGGGGGGACAACTAGACACACACTATAACGGTTAACAAAAAAGATTATGCCACAGGGATCACGGCAGTGCCAGGAGCTACATTTGAGTGAAACTTCTGAATGCAGGAGAAAGAAAAGTCAGGCCCACCTATGGCGGCATATAGAAGACCTCTGGGTCTTCAGGGCCATTTGACTACCAGCTGCACACCCTGCCTGCATATTCTTACAACTTGAGCACTTAGGAGAACAAATGTTCAACATATTATGATGATAAATTATACCTTATTTTCCCCTGGGCATCACACACTACCTTTTGTTACGTCTGAATTCAAGTGCAGAACGGCCGAGTATCTTCTGAGCAAATTAAATGCTGACGTGCAAGGTCAGCTGCCCTGCTGCGTCTGTCCTCACAGGAGTCACATCATGTAGCTATCTAAAGCAACATCCACAAGACTCCATTCTTTGTGGCTGCAGGCCTCTCCTCAGCAAGGCGTTGGGGCGGCAGGGCTGAGCCTGTAATGGGACCCTTGTGGTTCCCAGCTGTGGCTGCAGGGGGCTGGGGGAGGGCAGCGATACCGATAGTATCATGGTCACTTGACAGAGAGGCCCTGGTCCTTCCGCCACACCTGGGCTCTGACATTTGCCCCGGTCATGGGGCTAGAAGGTACTGAGCAGGATGCCCCTGCCCCTTGGGCCTCTGGCTCTGGGGGCTGCTCTGAAAGGGTAGGTTCCACTGGAACTTGTCCCCAGGAAGCCGAGACACAGATACCCGCAGCTGTGGCCACCCCGGACCACCAGGAATATGGGGCCCGGAGTCAGGCTCATGACCACAATGACTCCCGAGGACTGTGTGTGTGGTATAAGGAACCCTGAGACTTGCTGGTGGACAAATACTCCTGTGCTTCCTCCCCAGCAGCACTGTTTGGGGGCCCTGGGCAAACAGCAGAGCAAAACAGAATACCACAGTTTTAAAAACAAGAGAAAAAAACCTGGCTCAAAGCCCTAAGAGTCGTCCAACCACACTGTTATCACTGCAGACTGGTGCGGCGCAGAGGGGCGCAAAAGACATTCCCCCAAATCTGTACCCAGCCCTTCTTGGGGCACCTGGCTTGGACCTGTGAAGCCTTTTAGCATTGTCAACATTCATGATGAAAACAGATTCTGCAAAAAACCCGCACACCAAATTTGAGGCTCTGTTCTGTGGAGCTCCACAAAGGTGTGAGAGGACACCCTGGCCAGCCCCAGGGAGGAGCGTGCCTCCCGCCTGCTGCTTTGGAATTCTGCTCACCAGGTGCTCCTAATGGGGACTGGTGACGGCACCCTGGGTTCCACGGGGTTCGGGTGTGGCAACCTCCACTTTCCTCTGCCTGGGAAAGGGGTGCCGGGGTCACCAGCTCAGACTGTCCCCGATGGCAGCTGCGCACTCCCTGGACAAAGCCCTGCCTTGGGCTGGAAGCTGTTCTGCGAGGTGTCACTGAGAAGGCGAAGCCCAGGATTGCTCACCTTGGGCTACGCTGGTGCAGCACATAGCTCTGCCTAGCAGCCTCCAGGTCACCTGGCAGGAGCAGGCAGAAGGGCAGAATGTCCTGTCCCTACGCACAGTACAACTTTTTTAAATGTATGCAGTATGTATGCGTTTGGTGCAGGGCCTCACTACGCAGCTTGGACTCATGGTGATCCTCCGGTCTCAGCTTCCCCAGCACTGGGATACAGGTGTGTGCCACCATGCCTGGTTTTGGTGGCTGGCATAGGGCACCAGGGGCTCCAGGGCCAGTACAGCTTGCGTACTGGCACCTGAACCTGGGTCCTTGAGATTGCCAGGAACATGCTTAGACCTAAGCTATCTCCCCAGCCTGTACAACGTTTCAGCCACGTCACAGTTCACCCTGAGGGTCACTTGTACTGCACATTCCTTCACCCCGACTGTCAGAGAGTCACCTGGGCAGGTGTCATTTCAACCAGTTGATTCTTGTATTGCATAAATTTGGTAAAATTAGTTTTATATTCCCTGTTATATCATTTATGAAATTAATGAAAAGATGTAATTTTTGGCCACCCTGTATTTAAATAATTGGACTCATAAATAGATAAAATAATTTAATAATTATCACTAGGCATGGTGGTGCATACCTGTAATCCCAGAACTTGGGAGGCTGAGGCAGGAAGATCACCATGAGTTTGAGGCTAGCCTGGACTACCAAGTGAGACCCTGCCTCAAAACAAACAAACCAAACAGGTTTGATAATTACAGACACATGCAGCCTTCTCAATTTTATTTTCCACAAAAATGAAAAAATCAACACAATCTTAAAAAGTAGGATCAAGGGCACAGTGACAAGTACGTGCCGAGCGTACAGGAGACTCCAGATGCAGCTCGTAGCACTGCAAACAACACAGCACAGCACAGCATGACCCATCTCTGTAAGCCCAGCTTGCCTGAAGGCTTAGGCAGGAGAACCGGAAGTTTGTGCCCTGGGTAACTTAAGGCTTAGCCTCTATCTCCAAGTAAAAATAAAAAGCACTGGGGATTTAGCTCAGCATAAGAGCCCGGGTTCAGTTCCTACCACTACAAAACAAACAAGGAGTCAGCTGACCAAACAATAGAAACCAAAACACAACCCTCCCCAACCCAACCCCTAAATCCCCAGGGTTAATTTACTTTGGGCAAAGAGTAATTAATTCACTGTTAATATTACAATTTTTTTCTAAAAGGACTGTATTCACTGCACTGAAGTTTATCACATTACTTCTGTTGTTTCATTTGAGTTTTATGGGGGTGGCACAGATCAAGTGTTGGAGATCCTGCACTGTATTTGTGCAAAGTTTAAAGCATTTTCTTTATCAGGGTTAAAATGTTGCCCATATACTTCAGTCTGGTTCTACTGGTTGATCTTTGGGGAAAATTGTCTTAAAATAAAAAGAAAGATAAGATTGTGTTCCCCAGCATAATAACTATCATTTTTCTCTTCCTCGGTAAGCACGGCCTGGCGCCCCGGGGCTGGGAGGGGTCAGCAGTGGGTGCGAGGCGGGGGCTGCGATCACCATCCATCAAAGCCCAGCTCTTTCTCATTGCTCTTCCCTGTGCTGCCTTTGGTCCCCTGGAGTGAGGTTAAAAGCAGCGACCCAGGGCCTCCCGCGTGGCCACGGCCATTCTCACGTAGCGCCCTCATGCAGCGCCCGCCTGGTCCACTGCCCCTCACTCCCGCAAAGGCCCCAAACACACTGATTTCTCTGCCCCCCACCTCCGGGAGGTCCTATCGCACCAGAGGCACATGCCTGCATTTATTTCCCAAGGCCTCACACCCCAGGGCACCCCTTCCTCTTCTCCATTTCCTATTAGGAAGAGCTCCGGGAACAGCTTCTTGCTCATTTTGGCTCAGCCCACCTTGGGGGCAGGGCTCGCGTGGCCTGTGGCCGGGATCAAACCTTGCCTAAGCTTGCCTAAGCAGGTGCTTCAGGTCGCTGAGCCACCCATCCCACCGGCCCTCTGCTAGTTTTAAGTGTCCTCCTGGCTATAGAAAAGGAAGAAGTAGGTGTTACTACCCTGGAATTCCAGAGTGTGGCCCAAGTCTAGCTCTCAGCGCATTCTCCGCATCCCACACTGTTCATTCTGCCACCCCGAGACTCCGATTGTTGGAAGGGAGCAGCCAAAGACGCGCACCATGATGCCAGGGAGCCACAGCGTGCCAGGGAAACTCGCTTCAGCTGGGGGTCTCTGTGGCTGGAAGGGCCAAGTGTCCTCTGCTCTGACTTTACAAAGACCAGAGGAAAGTGGGACAGGGTTCCTGTACTGGTGAGCACAGTGCCCATGGATCCAAGGTGCAAAAAGTGCGCCCCACAGGAGCCTCTCGGCGTGCTCAGGTGCAAGCTCACCTCCCCTTTGTGGCCCAGGCAGACCTGGTCACCTGTGAGGTGCAGAAACGGACGGAAGTGGAAACAGGACTGAGGACAGCCAGACCCACAGAGGGAGGCTGGGAACTCCCCTGCATCTTTAGCTCCTTGGGCAGAACACAGGACTGCTGCCCCTCTCTGACTGGTTCCTCTCGTATGCACGCTTCCAGGAAAACATCACCAAGGACCCTGCACAGGGAAGCAGGCACCTGCCTCTTCCCACCTGGTGCTTTGCGCAGGCCGAGCATGCACCCCAAGGGAGGGGGGCTGGGGCACCTCAGAACTGTGTTCCAATGGTGTGGAGCTCTACCCTGTTTATGCTCTCCCTGTAGGTGACATTAGCTAACGTCTGCGATAGCAGTCTATGACATGGAAAGTTCTAATGGCCTACATTTCACCAGAAAAAGCCCACGCTGAGGCATAGTCTCCTCTGTGGAAAGCAGCACATAACCACGCACTGGAAGGGCAGCCCTCTGAGCCTAACGGCCTCGTGCAAGGCGCGCTTCAGGATTTGGAGGAAATGCAAAGACACGGTGGGAATTAGCAAAGGGAAAGAGGGGTCAAGGCCCCCTAGAAGGAAGAGCAACGTGGCTGCGTGGGGTGGACGTGTGACCCCAGGCCCCTCTAGCCACGGCTGTCCACTGCAGGACTCGGACCCCAGGCAGTGCATTGCCCATGCTTATAAAAATGAAAGAACCTTCGAAACACAAATTGTAGCGTAAACTGAGACAGCCTTAAGGAAAGCCACTTTGAGGGCAAATAGTTTAAAAAAAAAAAAAAGAACGTGCTGGAAGTTTGGTCCGAACAACCTGCCTGCTGGTGCTGTGGATCTCCTGGGAGGAAGGCGGCTCCGCCTGGGGCTGTGCCACAAACCTTGGCTCCCTCAGGTGGGAGGGGGATGCCAAATGGCTGCTGCAGCCCTGCCCGTCTCATCTGGGGGCCTCGTCCGCCTGCCTCACTGTCGCTGCCTTGGCCTCCTGAGTGAATGGGGCCTGACGCGTCCCTCTGCTTCAGGTCCTCAAGTGCTTCCACCACAGAGGTGGGGTGCGTGTGCGGGACGCTGGACTGCGTGGCTTCTGGCCAGGCAGGTGACCCCAGAGGTGTGACTCTGTGCAGCCAAGGTGTTGGCTTGGCTTCCGTATTAACGCAAAGCCCCACACAGAGTGAAGGACGCGGCAACGGCCGCTCCAAGCCCAGCTTCTGGCTCGGGGAGTCTAGCTTAGCACCGTGCCTCACGTAGGTCACAACCTCGGGACACAACAAAGGACCACGTACGCCTGAGCGCCGTGCAGAAGGTGTGTCCTCCTAAAAAGACAACCGCCGAGCCTATTAACTGGACAGAAACCCTGGGCAGAAGGCTTCCCGTGGGAGCTGAATTCTGGAACTACAACCAGAAGACAAGATCAGGTCTTAGAAATGCACGATGCATTTATTAGTAAGCTCGAACCCGCCACAATCCTGTAGTTTAAGTGCAATTATAATTACACTCCTGCAAATAAATACACAGTTTAAGAGACTCTGGGACACACGTAGAAACACTTTCCCACAAATGCAATAAGATTTTTAAAACCCCACTGCAGAAATAATGTAGCAATTAAAATAGCATTTATAACTAAATATGTTTAACATGCTTCTTCTTCACATAAAAGGATAAAATTTTAAGTCATTTTAAATAACCATCTGCCTCTGTGCCATATAAAATTTTTAGTATCATTGTGTAATTAATATTAATATCACTTTCTGTTAATAATCTTATCTGTCAGATAATAAAGCAAAGATGTAACATGCGCTTTGTTCACTGAAATAAGTGTAAGAGCGCGAAGCCAAAGACACAAACAGTAGTGAAGAGTGTGCAGCAGGTGCGGGGCTGGCCTCGGTCGGCCGCGTGCCTATCGCCTGTCTGTGTCTGTCCCTTCCAGTTGTTTACTCTTCCCTAATACCTCCTTCCACCCCTTCCTTCCTCTTGGTGTCTTGATTTCTTTTCAAAGTCCTTTCAGTCTTTCCCTTTTCATATATATTTGTTAATCAAAGATAGGAACGAAGGGGTGCTTGAAAAAGATCTGGCCAACTTTACGCTAGCAGGTGACAGAGGGAACCGAGGTGACGATTTTCTTAACGATAGGACTGGATTTTAGGCAAACCACAGATGCACAACGTGAGTGTCTTCCTGACCTCGGAATGGTACCACACCACGTCCGGACCATCCTGTACGGCTTCAAGATAAAATCGGGTGTTCTGAAGTGGCCGAGACCATCAGAGGCTTTCTAGCTGACGGAGCGGCGCACAGCTCTGGTCGTCTTTCATGCCTCTCTGCCTATTTTTGATTTGACCTTGCAGTGGTCATCGATGCTTTCTGCCTTTTTGGTACCAGAAATCAAACTCAAAATCTCACACTTGCCATGTTTTCTGTCTTTAGAAAAAAAAAATTGAGAAACAGTAGCTGAAAATGACACAAATAAATAAAAATAAACAACCCCAACAGCAGTTAAATACCTGTGTGAAGTTTCAGACTGCTGTATTTTAGGAAACTTAAAACAGTCTCATTTAATATACATTGTTGTGTTTGGTCAGTGAGAAAAGTCTCGACCAAATGCTGGGCCACACGCTGAAAAGAGGGGGTGAGGGACGGTGCAGGCGAGTCCCTGAGAGCTAGTAGCTCTTGGGAGGGAGGGGCTGACGGGTGCCTGGGCTGACGCAGGCTCCCTGACCCTCTGCCCGTGCCACACAGAGAAAGCAAACGTGCAGGTGCAGAGGGACCCGCAGAATGGCGTCGCTCCCGATGCGCTGCAGGGCTGTGGATGGCTTCAGGCTCAGGAGCGAACTCGGGATGGGATGCCTGACCTCCGCCTGCTCCCTGCCTCCTCTGCTACCGGCAGGCAGCGTCCTGCACGGCCGCACTGTGCCCCAGCCGCAGCGCACGCCCTTCCCTTGCATGCACGCCTCAGCCACAGGTCTGCAGCAATCTCAGCGGGGTGGTGCTGGAGGCCGGCTCCCCTGCCTGTCTTCTCTGAGCTGCTCCCCAGCACATGCTAAGTCTTGTTGCACAGACAGAGCTTACTGTGTAGCACCTGAATGTGACTGCTCCTAGGACCCATGCGTGATGACCAGGAAGAGCTCTGGGGCTAACCTCACAGCCCCCTGCATCAGCACTCAGCTGCTGCCCTCTACTGCTGGGACCTCGCCTCCACCCCCGAGGACTCTTGGGCAGGTCTGAGTGGTGAATGTTCGGTGAATGTTAGCTGTGTCACGGCTTGTGGTGGTGGTATGGCTGCCTCCTGCCTGGGCTGAGAAGCTGGGCTTGTTGGAAGCTCACTGCAGATTAGACACTGCCGTGGGTGTGCTGTGTCGCCTTCTCGGTCTCCTCCTGAGCTGGATGCAGGAAGGCCGGGGCAGAACCATGGCCTGCAGGGCCAGGCAGGGCAGGCTTTCTCGACTCACTGCTGCTGTTCGGGGCCAGAGGGTGCAGGTCATGGTGGGGGACATAGCAGCAGCCCTGATTTCTCACTAGATCCTGGAAGTGTGATGCCCCTCCCCATTGTGATGGCTAGGTGGCACCATGGGTCCCAGGAGTGGGGTTGGAGACAAGAACCACTGGGCTAGACGCAGGCCCCAGCCCCCAAAGGCCAGGTATTCATGTAGCACCCAGCATCACTGCCACCACTGGTTTCAGACCATGTCTAGGTTTCTGTCCAGCAAGCGCGGAGCATCAGCAGCCTTCAGGCTTGAAAGCCACCGCTTCCTGTTCCGGGCAGTGGGCAGTGCCTGACTGTCCTGCTTTCCTGGGTCAGCAGCCACTGCTGGAAATAGCCGACAGGAAGGAACCAAGGAGACAAAGTACAAAGTCTCGGCTTTCTGATCAGCAGAGGAAAGAAAAATCCACCTTTCCCCCTGTGGCCAGTTACCCCGGGAAGCCGCCGCTTTCTCCGTGGCCACATGCCGAGAAGGGAAGGCAGGCTCTGCGGAGCAGGGAGCCAGGTCAGCCTCTTAATTAGGCCCACTCGCGCAGGGAGCGCGCGGCCCCCCAGTGGCCGAGACAGGACTGGCCAGCGCCCGGGAGATGAGAGTGCAGGCTGGTGACACCGGGCTAAGGGGAAGGCTGATGGCGAGCCCCAGGGGGAGGGCAGGAGCTGATGAAGGGAACGTCAGGATCCGCGAGAGAGAAGGAAAAACATCCCTCTACAGGGCGCTGTGGGTCCCCGAAGGCGGCAATCACCCGCGTGGAGCTGGGCTCCAGCCCTCAACACGCCTTTCTCCTGCATTAATGAGAGCAGAGGGAAAACGCTCTCAGCTGGAAGCAGAAAGACCTGGGTTTGAATTTTGGCAAATTATGAAGAGTGTGCTCCTACCTGCCCAGACTCTGTGAAAACGGAACAGATGGGCTAACGATTCCCAGGGAACGAGTGCGAGACGGTCTGCGAAGGCAATGTCACCTATGTCACCTCCCTCCCATCCAAGCGGGCCTGCAAACTAAGCCACCCTGTCTGAGACTGGTAGAGCCACACCATCACCACCTGCTGGCCAGGTGCTAAAATTGCCAATATACCCTCCAGAGAGGAAAGAAGTTCCACCTGCATTGCGGTCCGAGAACACGGACTGCCCATTTGCCGATTTTGATTTTAATCACACAAGCCAAAATCAGCAAACGGGCAGTCTGCGGTTTTGGATGCCGCAGCTTGGTGTGCTTGCTGCACCTCAGGTCTCTAGGGTGGGGCTGCCGGCCTCTCTTGGGTCGTCTCTCCAGGGAGGGAAGAGAGATGCCAGCAAAGCCAGGACCTGGATTTCCTCAGTCCCATCGTTAAAGTAGCCATGCAAATCATTTCCCTTGTGGGAAAAATATTTGCAAGTCATCAAGAAGCCACAGGCTTTCCTTTCAGACCTGCTGCCTAATAATCAGACTGTGGCAGGAAGATACACAACCAAGGGGCTCCCTAAAGCGCACCTAGAGGAGCCCACGCATGTGCAGACCTGTGGACAAGGTGGCAGCGGCCCCGTGGGGGCAGCAGGGAGCAAGGCTGAAGAATCACACCGAGAAATGCAATCCTCAGTGACGGCAGGAGGCGAGGTGGAAGATAAACTGCTGGACTGAAGCAATCGGAGCAGGGTGGAGCTGTCCCAGCAACCTGACAGTTGAGAGGTGGGGAAGCGTGGCTGCCACGGCAACGACAGGCAGCTCAGGCCATCAGCCAAAGCTGGCATCTGCCGGAGGGTGGGGGTGGAGGGTGCAGAAGCAGCCTGGCTCCCTCAGACCCTCAGCAAGCCAGGCAGACACAGGTCAGGCTCCGCGGCATTGGCTTTGGCCCCCAGCGTGGATGTGATGCATCTTAAATGCAGATTGGTTCCACGCTATGACAACCCAGTGCGCTGCAAATGACCCCCAGGGGTCCCGCTCCCCCCAGGAACGTTACCTCTTGACTACCACGTCTAGAGAAAATGACCTGCACAGAAAATGATTAACCATGAAAAAAAAAATTATAGGCTTCCAATAAGATTCAAGAAAACCCTCAGCCAATAGTTGTTGCAGAGATAATTGTTCTGAATCTATCAATAAAGCTAAGCTGCTCCTTCATTGACTGCAAACACCGATTTCTTTCACCCAGGATTATAAGTTGGTGTTCCCGGGCTCCCTACTGCCATTACGGTGATAAACAGTTTAAGCCACAACAGGATCTGACATGTAGATCAATTCTGAGTCCATAAAGAATCTACACAAGAGGGTCCAGGACAGGAATTTACAGCCACCAGTTTTTATTCTCTCTTGCTGCAAAAATTACTTCTGTCAAACACTTAGGAGAGTGAGAAAAAATGTAAAAAAATTAATTTTTCATGTACTACCGGAGCAACCCTTTTCAATGCAGCAGAAGTGCAAGATGAATATGTTCTGCATTTAAAAAATTACGCGGAGCAGCATGTGGCACTCGGTGCGCGGGGGATCCAACCCTCCGTGCTGATCGCGAGCTGCAGACAGTAATTTGAAACCCCGAACGGAGCTGTCGGATTTTCTCTAAGGGCAGATGCGGGGCTCATGTTAGCGACGCCAAATTATATTAGACGTTTAATTTTAAACCTCAGGTACTTAAATGCAAAACCTTACAACAGTAATAGTCATAAAGCAGTGGGGCATTCTATTTCACAGAATGGATTCTTCTTTCCTTCTCCTCTTAATTTAGCCAGCGCCTCCTGTGTCCTGGGCGAGCGCCCACCACAAAGTCATCTATCTAATTAGGAGCTGCCCCGGCTGCTGGAGGGCCAGCGCCCCAGGGGACACTTGGGTGGGTGGGAGTGAAAAGTTCTCTGGAGCCCAGGTCTCACGTTAGGGTGGTGGTGGGGACAGAGGAAAAACGGAATCATGATGCTGCTGTTAGTACTGGCTTTTTAGGAACCAGGTGGCAATGGCAGGCAAGCTCCACAATGCATGGACACACAGGCACCGAAGCTGGTAGCTCTGCCCTCCACCTGCTAGCAGACGGAGCTCCACTGCTTGTGAAATCCAAAGGCGGGCAAGGGTGAGAAGGGCAAAGACAATTATTTTAAAAAGCAGCTGGGAGGAGCTGGGGAGATAGCTCAGTAGAATAAGCGCTTGCCTGGCAAGTGTAAGGGCCTGAGTTCAATCCCCGGTTCTGCAAAAAAAAAAAAAAAAAAAAAAAAAAAAAGCAGGGAGGCTTCAGTGCGCTGCACCTTGTGTGGGAGAAGCTGCCAGTCCTGTGTGCTTCCCGGATGCCAAGCACTGCAGGGCACGGGGACGCTAAGGCAAAGTCTTGAGATCCACATGCAGCACGGCAGGGGAACCAGCTCGGTGCACAAGCGCCTGCTTAGCAAGCGCCAAGTCCCAAGTTCAGTCTCCAGTATTGCAAAAAGAGACACCAAACTTGTCTGTAACCACACTTCACTGGTGTTCTTCATCAGACCCGATGACAATGCAGCCATTAAAAGTGGCTGGAGTTGGGTCATTGACAGGCAAACACCTTAAAGGCAGGACACAGGGAAGAGGCCAGTGGGTGGGGCAGGTACAGCCTGAGCAGCTCCATTTCTACAAAGTCCCAGGAGAGGCCAGATGCCTGGTCCGTGCCCACATTTTGAGAGGCCAGACTTTGGAGTGGCGGTTTGTTCTCAATGTCAGCACGCAACTAACTTGGGCCCCTAGCCGGGTGGTGAATACACAGGCTCAGACTCACTGGATCCTGTGGGCCTGGAACTGGCCTGAGAAGGCGGGTTTGTAAACAGCTCCAAGGGGCAGCGGATGGAAGGAAAGGCTGTGGCCCGAGTTTGCGTCCTGGCTCTGACAGGCTACTCCGCCTACAAGGGACACCTAAGCCTGCTGTAGTGGTCTCCCTACTGGACAGACGGCAACAAGAGAGGAACGAGGTGAGCGCCCCACGAGGCTCCATCAGTGTCAGCGCCTACTGTCACCTTACTTCTTCCCTTTCAGCGACACACTGGGGAGGACATGCTATCAAGCTTTAGAACACACAGTCAGCAGGAGGACCCCTGTGAAAGGCATGGGAAGCAGCCTCCTGGGCGCTCCCTCCTCCATCCTTCTGGATCCTTGCTCTTTGCAGCCATTCTAAAACAGGATGCGAGTGGAGCTGGTGACTCTGGCCTCCAGCCCCCTCCTCCTCCGCCTCCCTTGCGGCCACAGTTGACTGCTGTCTCCCACCTTATGGAAGCTCCTCAGCTGTCTCACAGTTCCTTTTCCTCCTCTGCATCTGCCCAAGTTGCTCTACTGTGGAGAGTGGCTTCTTCTTGCTGATTCTGTTTCGTTTGAGCCAGGGTCTTGCTCTGTGCATAGACTGGCTTTGAACTCTCTAGGTGCCCACGCTGGCCTGGACCTCCTGGCAACCCTCCTGCCTCAGCCTCCCCAGAGCTGGAATTATAGGCATGTGTCATCACACTCAGCTCCTTTCTCCTTGATGAACTGAGATCCTCAAACGACCAGGGCCTGGGCTTGGGTTTTCCCTGCTTACCCCTGGGCAGCGGATACCAGGGCTGCCAGTGGCTTGGGTCTCTGGCTTTCTGTTTGCAGCTCTGGTTTCATAAGGCCAGGGAGCATGCGGGTCCAACATGGGGCTGTGCACCACTTGGAAACCCTGAAGGCAGCCTGCACACTGAGGTGACCTCAGTGCTCTATAAACATGTGTGACTTCAATGCAAGCAGCTCCTGCGGAAAGCCAGTCGCCAGTCCCACCTACACGAGGGCCCGGAAGAGCAAGGGGTGGCAGCATGATGCTTGCTTGGGTAGCTACACACAGCTCCCAGCAGCCAGGGAAGTCACCCCAAGAGCCTAGGCCAGGGCCCTGTACAGAAGAAGCACTGGACAGGCTGGAGTCAGGGCATGTGAAGAGGTTGCCGCCACACAAACTGTACAGAACTGCCTGGGCGTGGAGGGGAGGCACAGACGCGGGTTGGTTTCTTCAGGAACTCACTCTCTCAGTCCCCTCTTCTCCCCAGAGACACCTTCTGTATGGATGAAAGGAACCCCAGAGCTGCTGCTCTTGCCAGTGGGTGCAGCAGATTGCAAGATGGGGCCTCAGCAGCAGCACCCACCTGTGCCCTGAGGTCTGCGGGGTTCCCCCAGAGCTGCTGTGGCTACCAGCCTACGTGGCTCTACTGAGGAAGGTAGTGGCGGAGCGGAACCTCAGGGGACAGGCGTGCCAAGAGAGAGTGAAGAGTGCGAGAGGGAGACAGCGAAGCAGGAAGTGGACGGACAGTCAGTATGCAAGCAGGGAAGCCAGGTGCCACACGTGGAGCCCATGGCTCGTGCCCACTCAACGCACGAGGAAACTGAGGCTGGGGTGGAGACGCAAGGACCACGGGCTGGGGTGCAGGAAGGGTGCTGCTGGTTCATGGACAGCCATTTAAACCAGCTCCACAGGACCCCAAGATCCCGCCAGGACGTCACAGAGAAGGGGGAAGGGTGAGCAGAGCCCCTGCAGGGATGGGTGGCAGCTGCCTCTCGCCGATCAGTCGCGTCTTCCCTGGAGCAGGCCAGGAGCCTGGCTGGAAGGTCGCGCCCTGAGCGGGACTGGGCCAGCGGGCAACGCTGCACCCCTGCAGCTCTTAGCTCTGCCTGCACAGAACCTTCTGGAGTCCCAGGACAGACTCCACTTCTCCTCGTCCCTGGCCTCTTTTGCGCTGTTCCCTGAGGTCCGCATGTGGCCACAGCTCGGGAGCACTGAGGAGCCGCTACAGACGGGGGATCATGTTTACCAAAGCTCAAGTCCTGCCGCAGCAGCTGGTGGGCCTGCAGGGAGGACCTGATGCTCGATCTATTAATTAGAACAAATTATGCTAAAATTGCTCTAAAGCTCAGTCTGATAGATTACATACAACAATGGGAATTCCTTTAAATACCGGTGAACAGGCCACAGACAAAACACCACCAGCAAAGCGGGCTGCAGGCAGGTGGCGTGCACTCTGCGCTGCGTAACTCATATTTGCACACACTTGTCAAGGCCGTTTCCAGCGCACAGCTCTGTCTCCCGAAGAACAGGGGCCACTTGTCCAAAAATGTGGAAGATGTGTAGGAAGGAGGGATTAAAAACATTGGGACGCTACAGAATTCTGAGTGTGCCAGGAGCCCCAGAAACCTAACGAGCAGGAGGAAATAGCCCTTGCAACATACAGTGCGCACTAGTGGTGCTCCGCGAGTCACGTGCAGGGAAGCGACACGCAACATCTGATGTTGCTCCTTGGCCCCACCATCACATGACTGAGTATGCCTGGTGCCATGGTTTCCAAATCTGTCCACTGGGGACACATGTCTCCTCCCTGACCACACAGGAACAGACGAGACAGAGAGGGCAAGGCGGCTTATCAGGGACAAAATACTCCACAGGTGACAGGTGAGGCGTGCCCCACTGCCAGAGTGTTCTCCACAGGGCCTGGGCAGCTCCAGCACCATGCCCAGCCCTGAGCTACACAGAGGACCTGGAGGTGGCCGCGGTCTGCGGGGCTGTGCCCCCTCTTACCACTGCTGATGGCCGAGTTTGCAATGACCGTAGCCTCGCTCCACTGGTCGGCACTGGAGACTGAGTAGGAGCGCTGGTGAGTGCCGTCCGGTCGGCTGTTGAAGGACACCAGGCTGACGCCGCTTGCCATCTGAGACCCAGATGCACTAGTGACATTCCCTAGAAACAAACAAGTCGGGTGAACACCACGGCGAGCTGCAGAGCACAGAAGCCGGCGCGAGCGAAGTCTACGGGGCCTCAGGCTGGCACAGGCGTGGTGGTTGCCGGAAGCCCCCGCGGTTTTGCCTGCGCAGCGAGCGAGCGATGCATCACGCGGCACGTGGCTGGCACACGATCGGTGATGCCAACTGTGGCGGTGCTTAACTGAGAGGTGCCCGCGAGCCTTGATGGCTGCGTGCTCAGTGATCTCAGAGACTTGAGACACTGTCACCATCTCTAAAGACAAGAGGCCCAGCCAATCCCGGGCAGAGGGTCAGCACAGGGCAGAGCAGGCCTGGGAGCCCCGCTGTGCCAGCCCAACCATGGGGTGGCACAGCTCACACGTGGGAGTTGGCCGTCTGGGCCAGAGGGTGGCGCTCACGGCGCAGCCGCACTGCACGAGCAACACACGCCGCAGTCCCCAGAGGCGGCCTGCGGAGGCGCAGACGGACCAGAGACGCTTACTCTGCACCTCAAGAGACCGGAGAGAAGGAAAACAGCCTTGTTCCTAGCGCACATGGGATGAGGATGACTCCACTGTACTCTGATGATGTGAATCCCGGCTCGACATGGACAGGAATCACTACCCAGTCACGCTAACTTCAGCCCCAAACATAATGAGCTTTCTTTGAAAGCCCAAGCAATCACACCTGCTGCTTGGGAATCGGTCTCGGGTCTAGTACAAAAATTCAGAGCTATCAGGGCTTTCAGTGAACACACACACACACACACACACACACTTTCCTCCAATTGTTTTAGTTCAGAACCAGTTCAGTTGTAAATTATTCCAATGGAAGGTTTTCACAGCACCAAGTTTGAATGCATAGCCCATTAGTGGCACCTAAAATCTAGCCAATTACTAGACTTTCCTGCGGAGCTTTATAAAAATAGAGGTCTCACAATCAGGCTTCTGATTTTGATTCAGAAGACATGGGGCCTGGGCTTGGGAGAGTGTGCAACATCAGGAGCAGGCCCGAGGCCCAGGGGAGCAGCCAGGACCCCTCCACAGGTCCGGCCACTCCGGAAGTCACAGTTGTCAACGCAGCAGACGGCAGCATCATCCCGCGATTAACGAAGATACAGGGTTTCCACAATAAAAACGTATTTCTCTACCTTGGAAAACAAAGATGACCTGTTTGATGCCGTTGTAGGGACTGGGTAGGTGCAGAGAGCCACAGGAGTTAGTCGCTGGCGGGTCTGCCCGACTCCAGGATGAGGTGGGAGGGGACGCAGAGGATGGGTAGGCGTGCAGGCCACAGGCCCTTCTGCTCACAGCAGTGGTGCTGCCTGGGAAGCTGCCGGAGCCCCGGCACTGCAGGCCTCCCGGCACCTGCTTCCCAAGCCAGCCCAGGATCCAGGTGCGCACTGCCGCTTGAGCGGGCCTGCTGCTGAGCTCAGGCGATTTAAAGTCCCGGGACACAGTGACTATGAGGGAACAACTCCTGCTGGACTGAAGCTTGTCCCCCTGCAGAACGCTGTCTGTCTGTAGAGATGCCAGGAGGGCAGAGACTGGGGCTGCAGTCGAGGTTCGGTCTGGCCCCTCCCTCTTCTTCGCACACCACCATCCAGGGTGCACTCCGGAGCTCCCAAGAGAGCACCACATGCATGTGGCTCCCGTATCCCTGTCTGCCACCACCGAGGCCTCAAAGGTGGCCTCTGGATCTGACAAGCTGTTCTCATCTGTGCTTGTGGCAGCAACGTCCCAAGGAGGGGCTTGGTGCCCAGCCTGCAGGGGAGCTATGCTCACTCCTCAGCACTGCACCCTTCGGGCTGCTCCCCACAGTGGCTCTATCCAGGGGCTCCAGCACTGTCTGGCTGGCTTCCTTCAGGCTCAGCCAATGGGTAGCAGGGCAGGGGGACATGAAATCGGAGCGTCTACCCTGGCCTCTTGCCCTGACAATCCCACAGGGCTGGCTGTGTGCCTTCCTGCTGGCCCATTCCTGCCCGCCCTGGTGCCCACGTCACGCCCCGTGCTTCTCTCTCTCATGGGATGGCAATGGCAGACACCTCTCCATCAGGGCCATGCTAGGTACCAGGTGGCACCTAAGACTGGCTCTCTTCTATCCTGTGACCTCCCAGCAGACAGGGGGTGCAGGGTACTGCTAATAGTTATAGGGGCTTCAAGGGAAAGGGAAGGAGGGCAAAAGGATGAGAGAGCGGAGAGAAGCCACGTGCAGGCAGGGAGGCAACATCTCTGTCAGGTGACCCAACGCATGCGCTGCTCCTGTCTGCAGAGACACCTGCCATGCAGGTAAAAGGTCAAGGGGAGGATCTCTTGCTCACTATAGTGCCCACCCAGAGCCCGAGAGGTCAAGTGTGCAGCCTGCCCACAGCTCGCTCACCCGCAGCTTTAACCCAGGGTCTTCACTGAGCTGTGTTCCCAGCCTTTACTAAAACAAAACAAAACAAAACAAAACAAAACAACACACATTTTGAGAGGGTCTCTTCTCTAAGTTGCCTAGGATGGCCTCTAATCTATGATCCTCCTGCTCTTGTAATCCCAAGAGCTGGGATTACAGGTGTGGCCCACCAGCTTTAGGTTGGTGTAAAAGCCTAACACCTGAAAAAGCCAAAAGAAGTCCACCGCCTGGCTCTGCGCACTCCGTCCCATCCACGCTGTCTAGATCCGGGATGGACCTCAACTCACATGTCCAAAGTCTCGGTTGGAAACAAGACATCACACTGCCGAGATGCGAGGGGTGAGGTCCTTACCTGCGTGATGCCCACAGGTCTGCAAAATCCTCAGTTTGGGAGGTGAAACTGAAGCACAAGCCCTGGGACACACGAGGTCGGGGGTGACGCAGCTCAGCGCCTGCCTGCTGTCTCCTGGGGGGAGGGGCAGGGAGCCTCCCAGCAGGGCCACACACCCCTGCCACCTTGCTCGAAGAATCCAAGTCAGCTCTCCTGGTCCTTTGGAGCTGGGGACAGCCCCCTGCCCCTGCTCCCATATCCTAGCTGTGGGAATATACAGAAACAATAAGACCCAATTCTGGCCAACTCACAGCCTGCCTAGGGAAGCGGCATTATTCAAGGAATGTTTCAAGACAGATACGTAGATTTGTGGCCTGGAGTCCAGCTTGAGTTTGCAGACGGAGTTTTGTTTAATCTGAGATTCCATCTAAAGATTTGTCCTTTCCAGCATCCCTTGGAAAATGGGAAAGTGTGACTGACGTGGACCCGTTTATTCTTGAAAACAGTGGACCAGCCACCTTCGTTTCTGAACCTCAGAATCAGTGCCACTGCCATGGGTCGCACTCTCCCTCCCCTCCGCTGCAAGGACCACCGAGCGTTTGCCTTGTGACCTGTGAGCAAGTCACTCCCGCCCAGAGTCACAGACCCAATACCACAGGGGAAGCCATGCTGGCCACGTGTGCCAGGGCTGGGCCCATGGCCACCCTGAAGCACGGCTCTGCTCTAAGGGAACCCACCAGCCAAGAAGCCAACAGCACTTAAACGCTTAGTGAATATTTTTAATGATAAATTTCAAAACAACTTGCGACGAGTCACCATTTCTGACACTTATTCTTATGTCACACACACCCCAACAAAGTCGAAGGCAGTTTGCGTCTGCTCCCGGTGACTGTCAGCCACTAATGGGTCACTTCATTCTGCCCCCGTGTCCCGTTTTCCTACACCACTGTCCAGCAATATCCACCCTGTGGGTTAGTGAGCAGAGGTTCCTTAATGCTTCTGAAAATACCTGAAGCACAGAAGGAGACACGACGTATAAAACTGCGGTACTCTCTCTCAAAGGGCTGGAGGGCTTCATCAATCCTTGAACGGTAATTCATTTCACGTTAATGAGTTATTAATTAAGGCTGAGAAGCTAAGGTCCTTGTTTGGGAAAAAGGCTGATGACTCTATCTGACGGGCTTCGAGGAAGGGCCGTGACCTCCGCGCCTCGGGAGTCTTCAGCAGGCCTCCCCACTGTCCCCCACGCCACTAAGTTCCGCCTGATCTGCAAAGACTGCAAGCTCCTCGCCACCAGACCCCACATCCACACTGCCACACACGTTGACGGCTTGGTGGATCTGTGCTGCGCAGCTGCAGACCAACGCCCGCAGCTATGCCTGGCAGCAAGAGGATTTCTTCAAGGCGAGGCCAGAGCTCTTGTTCCATAGTTGCAGGATTCTAAGAGGACCACAAGGACCACGGCCACAAACTGAAAACACCAGGATAGCTATTTGAGGGATGTGTGTACCGGCTGCCCACTCCACACTGATGATGCACGTGGCCTGCGGAAGCCCTGCCTGTTCCTAGGCGGGCCCAGCACAGAGCTCTGCGGCTTCGCTTCCCTGTGGGTGACCCCCTAGCACACCTGGACTTGCTGTGGAATTCTGTGCTCCAGTAACAGGACACGAAGCTGGGGACTCTGTGAGGTGGAGGTGGTCCCTGCTCCACGCTCCGGAGGGAAACCCCAAAGCCAGCTCAGAATGTTCTTTACTGGAGGGACACACTGGGAAGCTTCCCACTGGAACCAGGGACACTGGCTGCCCGGTGGCAGACGTGTCAATGGACTCTGGCCTTCCTGTCCTCGCCTCTCCTCACCCTAGGGCCTGCAGTGAGCCCCTGCACCTCACTGCTGGAGGACCACAGCACTGCCGCTTTCTTTGTTCTCTGTGACCACTGAGACAGTGTCTTCAGAGTATGAGCTGCCCATCAGCTCGAAGAATAATGCCACTTTTTGTGGCAAAGGTCGGGCAGGCTGTGCCCCATTAAAAACTACTGAATATCCCAAGCTTGGGCTTCTCCCTGATGTGTTCTGGATCTAAAATGACCCCACAAGCTGGGTGTGGTGGCGCACGCCTGTAATCCCAGCACTTGGGAGGCTCAGGCAGGAGGATCGCTGGGAGTTCGAGACCAGCCTGGACTACGAAAGTGAGTTCAAGGCCAGCCTGAAGTGCATAGCGAGACCTTGTCTCAAAAAGACAAAAAAAAAAAAAAGGACCCCAGTGGCCAGCTGAGGGGATTTGGGGGAGGGGACTTGGGGGAGGGCTGGACCCTGAGGGCACTCTAACTCCAAGCGACTGAGGGGCTTGTAGTCCATTGAGCTATGAGAAAGTGGGGAAGTGGGGCCTAGTTAACAGGACAGGGTCACGGGGCCAGGAGCCTGGGGCCTGTGCCGGTTCCATTCCCTTTCGCTGGGTGCTCTCCACGAGCGAGCAGTTCTGCTTGGCCTCTGCTGCCCAGCATGGCCTCGGCCTCCCCTCAGGCCCACACATGACAGAGCTGTGGCCTGACAGCTCTGCAGCCAGGAGCAGAGCTGGTTCTCCTCCCCTGAACTGCTTTTCTCAAGTGTTCGCCACAGTGCTGTAGAGCTGGCTGGCCCGTTCTCCTACCGCACGGGCAGGCCCCGCGCAAGCTGGTGCCACCCTGTGGGAATCAGGGCGTGTGCTGTCACTTGTCTTGGTGCACCGGTGTCACCGGCCACGTGGCAGGCTGGCTCATCAGATCACAGGTGGGTAAAAAGGGCCCCTTCACTTTCCCTGTCACCTACCATCGCGCTGACCCAACTTCCTTGTCTTACTGTGCTGAGCAGCAGCTGTGCTGGGGACAGCGAAGGGGACAGAGGCCTTTGCCCTTAGAAAACCTACAACCTTATCTATAAGACAGAATCAGAGGAGTGCTAAGAGCCCAGATTCAAGCAGGTTGACCCTGGAGCCCGGGGAAGTGCTGGGGGTGAGAGCGCCCCCTTCTGGAAGATCCAAGAAGGACTCTGGAACCCGAGGATGGGTAAAGGAGAGCCACGCTGTGACCCTTCCAGGATGAGACCAGCTGTGCTCCCAGGGGGTCCACAGGTGAGGCCTCCATACAACATCCCAGGTCCAACTCGCCATTTTCTCCCTCAAGACTCCTCTTCGTTTTTCAAACATGCGCCCACATCAAAATCCTATGTGCCAATGCGCACTAGGCCCACCCAAAGGCACATGTAGACTCCTGCAGCGGCACACTGGGAATGACCAGAGGGCCCATGCCCCAAGGACACATGGTGGACAGACACTTCGGAGGCAAAGGAGCTGATGCCCAGCTACCAGGGTGGACAGAGGCCAGACTGGGAAAAGGCGGCGGCTCTGGTCAGCAGGCGTCGCCCGTCCACGGATCAAGGCGCCCACCCTTACGTGAGGGTGGCAGTGACAGAAGCGGCCCACAGAGCTTCCTAGGAACTGGCTGCTTCCGGATTTGTTTTTGCGGTGAAGTCTCACTGTGCAGCCCAGGCTGGTCTCCGACTCAGGGAGGTGCTCCTGCCTCGGCCCTGACTGCTGGGATTGCAGGTGCACACTGCCACGCTTGGCATGCCTGCTGCTTCCTGGTCTGAGTGTGCCCTCGGAGAGCGGCCCAGCCCTGCACGGCACGGACACTGGCATCTACAGGAGCGCATCCCCGAGGGCCTGTCTGGCATGCGCTCGGCAGTCTCGCCCGTATTACCGTGGACACGTGGTTGGCTCCCTGGCCCTTCCTGGTGCAGGGAGCGTGTTCCCTTGGATCCCCATCTCTGGGTCAGCTGGTGCTTCCCTGGCTAGCAGGGGGTGCCACATTGCCATGCTAATCCCTGTCGCCCCAGCGCCACCCCCTTGATATGGATATGCGCGTGTGCTCAGAGGGCCGCCTTGATTAGTGCGGGCCTCCGCGTGGCAGAAGCACCAGATTCTCTCCAAAGAATAATTTCAGCTGTACTTACATCCCTACAGTGTCAGAGTTGATTTGAAAAGGTACTTACCTCCACCATATGCTATTTTTCTTTACACAATTTGCATTTCAAAGTGAATGCGGCATTTATATCTGAATGGCTATCAGTATGTTGCCTGCACTGATCTGAAATGAGCATTCAAAAGATGCTGGCTTCCTATTGAACGAGGGTGTTTTCATCCACCAAGTGACATCAAAGAGAGAGTTCCTCTTTTAAGCTATAGGCTTATTACATTAAAATAACCCCTTCTGATTTTTAAAAATATACTCTGAAATGACAGCTTTTCATGGCATTCAGATAAAGACTCATCAACAATCATTTCTTTTGAAATATACAATTTTGCTCATGGCACCTTCCAACTGAAGTTTTTCTCTGCAGACAAGATTTAACTTTATCAAAGGGTTTAACTAGGAAAATGATGCATACCAATTGACTTATTGGTTAAATAAGACTGAGAACAAACAAAAAAAGCAAACGGGTAATGCTAATTTTTCCTGTACACCCAGAAGGGGGGGGGTACAACCCCAAAACAATCCTACCAACAGTGTGTGGGAAGACATTGATTCCCCTTGTGCAATTATTTTATCAAAACCCATGACTGTAGAAACATGACTGAAAGGAGCTGTGCCCCTCCCCCATCTCCCCTAAGAAAGATCTGGAGCCCGCTTTCCATGCAGTCTCATTCACACGTGTCACGTGTAGCCCCTGGGATCAACAGACCTCGCAGCATGTGGCTGGCTCCGCACCCTCAGCCTGCACCATGCTGGCCAAGTATGTGTGGAAGGAACAGGCTCGTTGGCTGGGGGAGGCCACGCCAAGCTAACGGTCATATCACTTCAAACTAGGCCTGGCCATCTGCTCCGTTCTCTAATTATAGCCCCAAAAAGTGAGATACAAATGATTCGCCCGCCTGGAAGAGGGGCTTGCTCACTTCCCCACGTGCATTAGAAATTTGGCCTCCAGACAGCCTAAAGTTTAGGCAGAAGAGGTTCTTTCCCTGAAGACCCATTCAGCCTTCAGATGTGGGCAGCTTAGGCTCTGTAGCCTGAGGCTACTGTTTTTAGACAAACGCAGTGTAACATGTCTACTATGGAGAGAGGAATCCAGGGCTGCTCAGATTACTGTACGTGTTTGTGTGTGTATGAGCGCGTGTGCATGCATTTTCCATATTGTGTGTATCAGAGAAGAGAGAACGCAGGCTTCACGCCGGCCCACAGCGATCTGCCTGCTGACCTCAGCGGCGTGACCACACTTGGATTCCGAATCCTTGCATTAGGCGATGGTTATGGCTCAAATGTGAGATTAGCAAATTCTACTCTGATTTTTCTCTGTTCTAATTAGGACACCACAAAAAAAGGAAGCTTATTTTGTGGCACAAATTCCTTAAAACTTAAAACTCTGCAAAATTATACAGAAATACAACTAGTGTTCGTGAATAGATCCCACTACATAGATCCACCCCTTGCTGAGCACCCGCGAGGCTTCTCAGCTGCAGCTACAGAAAAGGTGATTTTAGCCTCCGCCTCTTTCACAACCGTAGAGCCATCTTCCCCATGTTTCTGCACAATCTTCAAAACCATTTTAGATGTGCAGCATCCTCTGACTGGTCTAATGCAGACAACTGCACTATGTTTTAAAAGAGTTGGATAACTCTGTGTTTCTAATTTTTCATGGTTATAAACAATACTGCAAAGGACATCTTCTACTTTCAGACTGTCCCTAAGATAAGTTCTCAAACGAGTAATTCCTGGGACCAACAGTGCTGGCCTCTCGGACTCATGGTATGTGTTGCTGATTAGTTTTTGTCTCTCTTTTTTTTTTTTTCTTCGGGACCAGGGTTTGAACTTATAACCTTGCACTTGCCAGACAGGCACTTGTGCCACAGAGCTATCTCCCCGGCCCCCTAATTTTCTTAATGAGCAGTGGCTAAAAGAAGATGGAACCTGGGCAACAGTAAAACAATTCAGTGCATAGTTTGCAAAATGGCTAATAATAATGAAGCACTGATAATGAAGATCGTAATAATATGCCTCATGTGGTTAATATAATGATCACATTATGTAAAGCGCTCTAACGGCAGCGCCTCTGCGCACGTTCCTTGCTACTCATGGCATGGACACTGGGTTTTCCATGTCTCCATAGCTTACTTTCTAGCCGAGGCGTAAAGTGACAATGTTGTTAATTTTGTTTGTGTTTAAAATCTACGCGCTAGGTAAGTCCCTTCCACTTCTCCCAGGTCGCTCCTCCTGCCACCTGCCGCACAGGTGTCTTTTGGCGCTTTTACAAGGGCTTGCCCTTCCCAGCCCCGACAGGTACAGCAGCATTCTTACTGTTCCTAGTCTGTCAAAGGCCCCAACGGTTACATTAGGGTTGTCAGAGCTTCAGTTCATACAAGGATCGGAGGAAAAGAAAGCAGGTGCTCGGGACATGGTGCAGCACGAGCTGCAGACCTCTCCCCACAGAGAGGGGCAGGTGAGGCTAGGCCCCCCGAAACACCACTGTTCCTGTTCCTAGAATACCGCTCTTCCTTGGGATGGACACCATGTGGCATCTGGCGAAATTCAAGAGGAAATAATAAGCACGTCGTAAGGTGGGTCCCCATTTAGGAGACTGTACCTAGAAACGGG
The DNA here is from genome assembly GCA_004027915.1 of Capromys pilorides. Classification (NCBI taxonomy): domain Eukaryota; kingdom Metazoa; phylum Chordata; class Mammalia; order Rodentia; family Capromyidae; genus Capromys; species Capromys pilorides. The sequence continues at coordinate 9,965 of PVKN010000041.1, read as the reverse complement.
TTTAAATGTGTGTCCCAACACAAGCTCACATTTCCTTACTGTGGACACCAGCCGCCCTTCTCACCGTGCCCTTTTCTATCTGCTTAGGGAACGCTTGTGCCTGCGATCCTGGAGGGGCTTGAGGGGAAAGCCATCACCATGGTGGTCGAGCTGCACCTGGTTTCCTGGCGTGAGTTTACGGGACCGGGAGGCGTGAGAACCCTATGGGAGTGACAGGAAAGCCCAGGACTCCATAAGGCCGTGGTGAGAGCACTCAGATCCACGGCTCATCTTCTATCTGTGCCTCGGGGTTCAATTCCCAGCAGCGTGTGTGCAGTCACACGGTTCCGGGTTTAAATCATTCTTTCTTCTTCACATGAGCACCACAGGTGTGCTTTGTACAAAACTCATGGCAAGCTGACAGGGCTGTTGACTAGAGCTCTCTCTGGCCACTGTCCTCTAAGAAAGTACACATGCAAGTCACGTGGCTCTGCCCTGCTCAGTGGTCACCTCACTTTCTCTCTCCTTTCCTGTTCTTGGGAAACAACCCTCGCCGTGGAGCAGCTGGGTTCTGGGGCCATGGAGCCCTGAGGAGGATCTGCACTCAGAATGAGGACATGCGGCGGCTCGCTGGGGGTGCACCGGGCGCCTCTCGGCTTCCTCACTTGCTTCCAGACACGTTCTTCTGGAGACCACACTCTGGGAGACGACTAACTACAGAACACTGCGCCAGAGGAAGTGTGGAGACGGCAAGATGGCTCTGAAAAATCCTCCCTGGCCAGAAAGCAGGTAAGTTGGAGGCCCCAGACCGGCCCTGGAGGGCACGCCCAAGCCCAGGGCCGGCCAGCAGCTCCTGAAGGCTGCGGGACCATTACCGAGATCTTCCCGGTGCCCTCGCTTCCTGGGGCTTCCTCCCCGCTGGCCACCCCACTGGTCTTGAAAGCATCATTTCATCAGCGGAAGCGCTATTCTTCGCCAGGCCCGCACTTCTGAGATGAAAAAAGTTTCTAAAGCAACTTTTATTTACTTATAGGTCTGCTGGTTACCATAGAGACGCACAGCTCAGTGTCTCCGACGTCCCTCTCATGTCTTCAACTGGAATCATCCAGAATCAAGTTGCTTTTGTCAGTTCTTACAGAAAAGAACACTCCATTTATAGTTCAAATAATTGAGGAAGGCTTCCTCAAATTGGCAGTGGGATTCTCATTTATTTTTGAACTGCACCCTGATGGCCTCGACCACAGAATCCCACCACGTAGGGTGTGTTATCTGTGAGAAGCCAAATAGTTGTCCTCAATCCTTGTCCTCGCTTTTCACAGGATGGGGAAGAGTCACAGCTGCTTCATGGAGGAGCACCTGGTAGGTGACAGGACAGAGGCCACCGGAGAAAGGAAATAACCACCTGCAACTCCAAGAGTTTACAATTTAATGACGGAAACAACAGAGCCTAAAGCTGTCCGAACCTCAGAAGGGAGATGTCTAAACACAGCCATTAACGGAAAAACACATCTCTCACAAAAGCTGCAGCTGCCACAGCTCTTGTGAAAAATCAAACACGACTGTTCATGTTTCGATTTCAGACTGACCCAACTGCCTCAAGTTTAGGGTAAGAGCTCCCTCACAAAACCTTATTTTGCCCTCAAATTGATTAAATGGCCATTAAAAGTGACTTTAATCAAACCTGCTCTTCTTTTCCTTTTTTGGTAACACATATAACACAATACTGGCTCTGGGTAATTTTTTAAGGGAGACTTCTCAACCAGCTGGGATTCCTTCCATTCGCAGCACTCTCCTAAGTTGCTGGGAGGGTGAGGGTTCGACAGAAGCACCCCGTCTGCGCATCGGAGGGGTGGGACATCCTGATGCCAGGCAAGTCCCAAGTGTGACGAATTCCTGGTGAGCAAGGAAGGGAGCAGCCTCGCGTCCACACACACACACACACACACACACACACAGCAGAGTGGAGCTGGCCCCGCACATGGAACAGACTCTATAGTTATTAAAATGTTTTCTAGACCATTTGAAACTAAACAAAGAAAAACTTTGTTTCTTAGAGACAACAACGGATCTCATTTTGATGCCTTTTTTTTAAATAGCTATTACCACTGGAACAGCAGCTTAGCGACTCTGCGTCTGCAGTGTGAGCAGTTTTGATAAACAGCCTCCGCGGGCCACACAACGGGGATAATGTATCCTTAAGTACCGCCAATGAGCTGCCATTCTGCACAGCCAATTACTTCTGTGCGTCTGTCACTCAAAGGAAAAATGACTGAGCCCATTAGATCAAACCTTTGTCACTGTTCCTAATGCACTCTTAGGCCTCATTAATCTCCGGGAGCAGCAACAGAGCCGCCGGTGCCTCATTGCCTCCCCCGAGCAGGCCCACGTGAAGCCTCTCATCTCTCCCCCAAGTGCACGCGTTAATCAAGCTCTCCTTATTGCCCCGGTCCCTGTCACGGCGGAGAGCGCTCCCTCTTAAATGCTCTCATTATGACCCATCTTTAGAGCCGGCTAAGTGGAAAAAAAAGAGAGAGGGAGAGAGGAAGAGGACAGGAGAGAAAGGGGGAGGAGAGAGCAAGTCCGATCACATTAATATTCATGACAATAATTAGTATTCTAGGTCACTGAATATTCATGCTATTAGTTTGGTTTTTTATGGGTTTGCTGGATGTCCTGATTGCTGAAGTGTGGAGAAAACAGCATGGCTGGGACTTGGATGTCAACAGCAGTTCAATTTGCACAACACATTTGCCACCCCCAACCCCACGAAGGCTGGGCTGTCTCCCAAGCAGGGGGCCCAGGGTGGAGAGAAAGCGTAAGGGCTCCTTGCACAGAGGTGTGCACGAGGGGAGAAGCGACCCCAACTGCAGAAACCCAATGAAGACGCTTGGAGGCAGGAAGATAGCTCTGGTCCTAGAAGGAAAATGTTACCCTCAGGAAACACGGGAGAAAGTGACAATCTGGGGAGACACAGGACTGGGGGTGAGACTGTTGTGAGAGCAAGGGTGTAGTCGGTGGGGAGAAGGTCCACGGGGTCCACCCACAGGTCAGGTCCGTGGCCTCTACACCAAGACCACCTGAACACTTCATGGTGTCCAACTTTAATTTTAAAAATCCAGCCTGCATTCCTTCCTTCTGAGGGAACCACAGAGACACACTAATGACAGGATTTGGGTGTCACCTTGGCCAAGCTCGAGAGGGCACACGGGGCCTCTGCCACAAGAGCAGCACGAGGCACCCCCTTCCCAGGGTGGGGCGTGGAGACACGGAGGCCACACAGCCCGGAGGGAGTACCTGGGCCGGGGTTGGGCTCATTCCAGTGTTTCCGGCACCGAAGCTCCTACTCTTGGCCATTATGTGTTTTTGCTCTTTTTACTGTTAAGGGTCATAACTCTATATTCTGCCATGTGGGAATACATTTTTACCGAGCTGGCCCCACCCAAAACTCCCATCAGAACGTACCTGTGGACATTTTACCTCCTTCTTGGGAAGCATGCTTCAGATGGCTGTGGGGTTGCTTCTCCAAGACGTGACTGCCAGTGGACCTTCCTTTGCATAGCAACTTAAGACAACAGGAGCTCTCTTCAAGGGAGGAGAAATTACACTTCCTCAGGAGGAAGCGGCCTCAGGGGAAGGAAGATGTGATGCGGGGAGGGGTGGCCAGGAATGGAGAAATAATTATCTTCTGGACTGGTCTTCGTCCTGTTTTTAAACTTTGCTGGAGTGCATCCTGAAGTCATCTTTCCACAAACCCTTCCAGAGGCTCAGGGCTCTCCTCCCTCTCCACTGCGTAGTGTGGAGGCCGGAGCTACCTGGTCTCTTTTCCGGAAGGGTCAGCACCTGTGGCGGGGCTCCTTTATTCCCAGGCCCGTTACCTTCCTGTTCCAGCTCTCCCTCAGCACGGGGGCCCGGGCTCTGCATGCTCGGTGGCAGCAGTGCCCTGGGCCTGACCTTCCCGCAGCCTCCCTTGGCCCTGGTGCCTTCGTGTCACTGCCCGGAGCCAGGGCTTCCCCACCACGCTGCTGGCTCTGCTCTGCCTCAAAGTCAGCCTGGGCTCAGCTATGGGTAGAGAAGGTCGCTGTTTTGACAACTTCCCTCCTCTTCCCCAAGCTCATGGCAGACACTGACATCAAGATCCCATTTCCGGCATTGTGATGTGTGACACATAGTCATTATTTCAAGACTGCCAAACCTCTTCCCGGTACTATGAATGACACAAGCCCTCCCACTAGGATTTTCCACCCAAGGTTCCCTCATCCCGGTGACGCTTAGTGCCAGCTACAGTGACGGCCCCGTGTGGCTCTCCCCAGGCTCTCTCACTGCCCAGGAGGTGGCTCCCCAAGGACAGCCTGGCCCCCCAATCCACAGAGTGTTTATCAGGCATGGCCATGCAGGAGACTCAGTAATCATGGGAAACGGATGACAGAGGGGGCAAAGCAGGAAGGCCTCCAGTCACTAAAGTGCTTGCTAGAGATAAGAACTCGGTGTGCAGGTGCAGCCAGGCATCGTAACATCTGGCTGGAACGACCGTACCTTTAAAACATGGAAGAGGCATTCGAACAGCTCATCTAACTAGCAGGAGCTCAGGGAGATGGCAGGACAGAAAAATACAAAGATGAGGAGCTTTCTTACTTGATGTTCCAATAGGCCCCCCAGCATCGGCCCCCTAATGCACTGAGCTGCACCCTAGCTGTCCACTAGATTAACCAGACCTGTACACAATCTAAATGAAGAAAAGCACTACACCTTACTGAGGATTACAAAACAAATCTATACATTGGGAAGAATCGCGTTTCATGGTCAGAAACTCCACTTAGTAGCAGCTCCTTCCCAATTAAAAGATAGCTTAAAAGCAACTGCCAATGAAAGTCAAATGAGATTACCTGGTTGCTGTTCTCGAGTTCATTTCAAAGGAAAAGAGCAATAGCCAAGAAAAAGGGAAACGTAAGCTGGCGTGCTGCCAGATGCAAACCGAGTCGTAAGGAGGGACAACGCGGAGGTGGCAGGTCATCGCAAATTGACGACCAGCCAGACTACGTGGGGACCAAGCAACCGGACAGGCCCCCAAGTCAGAAGCACAGCCGCTGGGTTCAGCGGTTTGCTCGCTCAACAAAGGGGATGCACAGAACTAACAGGAGAGCAAGGTCCCCAGGGAGAGAGTGGACAACGGGCAGTGTTCTTACATCTGCTGTCACACGCCACAGGGCAGGCAAGGTGGCTTAGAGGTCAATTACGCCGAAAAGAGAAGGACTGACAGTAAAGCTGCATGACCTAGACGGTTGCATGTATTAATTCTGATCTGATGTTGGGATTAAAGAGGTGGAAACCACAGAAATAAAAGTTTATGATTTGATTATGAAGAAAAAAGGGGACAAATATCTCTGTAAGACCACATTAGGCAAAAAGCAAACTATACATTAGGGAAATACCTGAGAAAACACTGTGAAGTATTAATGTGCTCAATATATAAAGAGTTGTCACATTTCAACAAGAAAAGGATGAGTGCTCAGCGACACAGTGAGCAAGGAGTACAGGGCAGGACTGCAGCATCGCGTCCCCGCAGCCACCGAGGCCCGGCCCCGCTGCTGGCTATGGAAACCCAAACAGAAAAGGCGCACGGCGTTTTTCATCAGGTCAGCCCAGCGTTCGGACACGACGCCCCCAGGCAGTACCCACTGGACGGGTTGGGGGGGGGTAGCTTACAAACATCTTCATCAAGTAAATGGGGGGCTACGTAGTAGCGAGAGGCTTGGCAGCGGCTCTGCCCCCTGGGGAGCCGGTCTCTGACACGCACCCGACATCACGGTGGGAGGGCCGTGCACATTCAGGCCCCCAAGAACAGGCAGCTATTGTAAACGAAGACAAAACCATTGGGCTCAGTAACATTTAGGTAAGAAAACGATTTTCTACAAAAGCAAGCATAAGGAGAAACTGGAGTTAACCTCCAGTTAACCAGGAGCCTCACTCGAACAGAACAAAACAAAACCTCCCCCAAAACAGCAGAACTCAAGGATCGAGTCTGAAGAACAGGATTATTTGTATTTTGGAGAAAACAGCTCTAAAGTAACTGGCATCTGTTTGCACCTCCAAGTCCGTCACTTAACATAACTTCGATTTATTTTAAGCTAAACTTGCTGTGTTGGGTGGAATTCCTGAGAGGGTGAGTTTACGCATAATGAGTTGAAACACAGGAAATTGAATTTTCCTATTGTCACAGCATTTATGGACGCGGCCCACCCCCTGCCTTGGGTTTGCGGCAGAGGAGCAGGCCGACCAATCAGCAGCGAGCTACTGCCTGAGGCCCCACCTATCCGTTGGGATATCCAGGCTGACCTCCTGGCCTGCGAGGGATGAGGCTGCTCCCCACTGTGAGCCTGGCCTCAGGGTCTTCCCCTCCCACAGGGGACCTTGTTGCCAACATTGCCCCCACTTGTCTGTCCTTGGGCAGCGAAACGGGCTACTCAGGATTCATTCTGCTGAGAGAGGGAAAGATTCCGGATTTTAATCCGGTCCCACGCCAACATCAAGGGGCTTGCAGAGCCGAAAGAAAGCCCACTCCCTCAAGCGAGGTCCTCCACCTGAGCCCATGGGTGCTGGGTGGGGTACACAGCCTTCTGTATTTCCTAATCCTAAGGAAACGTTTTCCTTGCGCAGGTGGTTCCCAGCACCCAACACCCCGAGACCCAGGGGTTCAAAGTGCGAAGCTGGCGTCTTCGGCGCGTCTCCAGCTGCTCGGCTCTCCCCTTTCCTTTGGGCCAGCAAACTTCTACTCGGCCTCACACTCTGCACAGACAACCCTGGCTCGCCTCCTTCCTGCCCTTGTACCCCTCCTACTGCCCTGGATGTACCTGCCTTGCGGTCTGTCTCCCCGACAGGAGGCCGAGGCTCGCCCCGTCCTGGGCAGGGACTGTGCCTTACGGAATCCCTGGGGCTCTGGACAGTGGCCAGGACACATTAGAAACTGAATAAATAGCTCCACTTGCCAATTTGCAACACGCACACTTCAAAACATCATGCCACGCATGGTGAATACGTGCAACTTTAAAATAAATGAAACCGTGTTAGTTCGTTAATATCTGTATGCCAGGATTTCTGGATTTTTCCAGAAAATCTCCCAAATTACTTTTTTTTTTTTTTTTTTTTTAATGGGTCTGGGGATTGAACTCATTGGGCCTTCACACTGAGCTGCATCCCCAGACTTTTCCTTGTCCTGCTTTTCCATTTTGAGACAGGTTCTTGGTAAGCTGCCCAGGCTAGGCTTGAACTCGGGATCCTCTTGCCGCTGCCTCCCAGAGTGCTACAAAGCAAACTCAGTACATGTTGGTTGACTCTAATGGACAAACGGATAGACAGAATAAGTTAGAAAGGAAGCGAAAACTTAGCTGGCTCTAGGGCGCCTGCTCCACCCAGGGATCTGAGGTGGACTCCACAGCCACAGAGAACGAACGCCACCTGGAGGGAAGGAGGGTGGACGCGAAGGGGCTCTTCTGCTGGGGGAATAATGAGACTTCCGGAAGGGGCTCCAGAGGAAGGAGCCCCACAGTGCTCATGGGAGCTGCGGGTCTGAGCTCTCCTCCAGACAAGGAACTGCTGAAGCTCACGCCGCGTACAGCAATGCAGCCACATCCTCAAGTCAGTCAGCGGTGACACTGAGTGACCAGGAAGCACGCAGCAGCCAGCGATGCCTGAGTGCGCCACATTCAGAAAAAACACTTTCTCTCACACCACAGGGAAAAACCTCCTCCTCCTCAAGAGAGTAAGGAAAACCAAGATTGCATTCAAGATGGCAGGCAGCAGTAAGAACACAAAGCTGAAGAGTCTTTAAATTGCATAGAGGTCGTGCTGCCGTCTTTAAATCTTTTCTTAAAAGTTTTTTTATTGACTTGGTCCAGGGTCTTGCTCAGCAGTTTAGACTCGGGGTCCTCCTGCCTCCCCAGCACTGGCATCACAGGTGTGCGTCACCACGCCTGGTTCTGGGTCCTGCACGACGCGCCCAGCGTTCCGGGTGTCTTTAAACCTTGCTCTAAATATTTAAGCTTTCCCACAAGCATATAGGTAAATCCGTGAACCTTTAAAAACTGCTTCCTGTTTCTTTGAAGGCCTGAAGACACCCAACCCACTCTGCATTCCCCCACCCACCCTGGGAAAGCGGGAGGCCTGGTCCATCACTGTGACGCCGCGCTCACGGGCGTTCACAGAACACCAAGCCAGAGAGGAAGTGTCAGTCATGGGAGGGCTGAGGTCCCCAGACCTTCCTCTGCGGGTGACAGCTACAGCCTTTCAGCGCGGGCCTCAGCTTCTCTGGACGGCTGCTGCCGGCTTACCTGAGTTTGGTGAGATGTGTAAACTGCTCATGTCCTTGGCCAGGCCATTGGTTTTGGGGCTGGAGATGGGCGCGCAGGCCGACGTGGCACGGGGTGGCCTCTTCCCGGGGACCTTCACAGTGGTTCTCAGGAGGTCAATCTCTTTACCGTGAACATTCTGCATGTAATCCTGTTCAAAATGTTAAACACCCAAGAGAGATTAAAACGAGGACCTTGACATTCTAGGACACAAGGTTCTACCAGATGTCATGAGCTGCGACCCTGTGACCCTTCCACTGCGGAAAGCCTCTGGAAACAGGGAGGTTTAAATCTGCATCGTGTGAGTGGCCTCACCCTTACGTCTATGGAGTTCTGTGTCGAAGCTAAACCAGGACTGGAAACCCAGGGGCTTGTGGCAGAGGCTTCCCTTACAAGGATTAGAAAATAGATGCACACCCAAAATCTGACCCTTTGAACTCTGCTTTTTAGATGGACTCTAGAAGATTCCATGGAGTGTGAAACCATGTCACCGCAACCTTCCTGTCTCGGCTGGGGATGCCATTACATCTCCAGGCAGGGCTGAAGCTGTGAGGTGGATATTCAGTAACGACCCCATGCAAAGGTCAAATGTTTAATTAACAAGCTGGTGGGACCTCACGGGGCTTGGTGAGGCCACGGTGCAGGAAATGCAGTGCATCCTGGGAGACTGGGGGGAAGATGGCTGTCGAAAGGAGCACGCAGCCTCTGGGTGAGTCGAGAGTGCCGTGGCCCACCGTGCGGTCCACACACTGTGCTCATGACAAGCTTCCCTGCCTGTGCTTCCGGGGCGAGTGGTTACGAGAGAAGCCCAGGCAGGCAGAAGCGCAGGGAGCAAAACAACACTCTAGAACTGGCTGATGATGGGTGAGGGGGAGGTGGAAGCAACAGGCCCAAGAGACCATGGTCTGACACCCACTCTGAAACCGTGAACCACAGCTAACCTTTCTCACTTTTTAGATTGATTATCTTAGGCATATTTTGTCATAGTGACAGAAAGCTAATGCAGTAACACTGAGAGCCAGAATGAAGAGACTTGGTAAAGGAGGGCTACTGACCTTTTAAAGCATGATTATTATTATTGTTGTTGTTGTTATTAACATTTGTCATTTTAAGACAGGGTCTCGCTATGTAGTTCAGGCTGGCCTCGAGCTCACGCTGTAGCCCAGGCTGGCCTCAAACTCGCACTAATCCTCCTGCCTCAGCCTCCCAAGTGCTGGGATTACAGGCGTGCGCCCAGCTACTATCATCACTATGATTTTGCACTGAGACTTCCTGTGTGTAGGTGTGGTGTTTTACGTACACCGGCCACACATTAACTGATGTGACATGGAGCGCAAGGGTGTATTCTCCTCCATCACGCTCGGGGTGAAGCGTTTCAAGGGTTTTGGCACTACGCAGGAAGTAGGAATAAGCCTGTCTTTCCTTGGCAGATTCTCGGTAGATTTCTTCTAGATTCCACATTCTGAGTTTGTATTTGCGGTGCATGGTTAAGGTTCGTGTGGCACTCCGCGTGGGGGACCCAGGGCGGGCTGGAGAAAGGAGCGTGGTAGAGTGCTGCAGGGAACACTAGGCCTGAGTGGAGGGCAAGGGGGCCTGGTGTGCAGAACGAGGAAAGGCAGGCAAAGCGTGCTGAGAGAGCTGGGG
>PVKN010000040.1:24560-140821 GCA_004027915.1 Capromys pilorides | reverse complement strand
TTCAAGATAAAAATGAAAATAGCTATATTAGAACAGTGAAGTTTGCCTCGCTTTCTTTCACACCTCCTACATGATGCTAGCAGTTGACATCCTTATAGTACAAGGAGTAGAAATGACAGTCTGGGTCAGATGAGGCAAATGTGCAGGTCTGAGCCACATCTCAGGCCCTGGACCTCTGGTCTACAGGACCAGCATGCACCTGGTGGGTCACGCTCACTCTCTGGAGCCCTGAGGAGCCCTACTTCTAACTTCCTGAAGGACAAATAAGAGGGACAAGAAAGGGGAAGGGAAAGGACGAAAGGGTGAAGTGCTGGACACCTCTGGGGCATGAGCCCTAACCTGGGGAATGCTCCTCTGCTGTGGGCAGAGGGAAAAGGCCAGGTCACAGTCCAACCAAGAGTGTGCCACAGCTCCAAAAGGAAGGGGTGCAGGCCATGTGCGACGCCTTACCTGGCTGCATCTTCCTCAAGCAGCAGCTTCACAAACTGTCGGGGCACGTGCAAGGACAGCACACTCTCCGCCATCTGCTCCAGGATCCGCAGGTGGTTGCCATCCGTGGTTGGGAAGCGATACATGCGGCAGATGGCACCGCCAAACACTGAGGTGGGAGGACACGGGAGACACGCTGCACTTGAGCTGGCCCTGACCTGCCCCACGCACGGGCCCTGGTCTTCACCACAGATCCTCAAGAGACTAAGCCTGAAGGGTCCACCCACATGACATTTAATCATCTTGTTCCAGAAGATGTAAAGGGCAAGGGGCTGGGACAGGGAAGGTGTCAGTCACTGAACCAACATGGAACAGGAAAGAGAGAGGAGGAAGAGGCCTTCCTGGAGGCACTATGCTACAGAGAGATGGCAGAGTGGGGAGCCGGGGGGGGGTCATGGGCGTGTGGCTGTGGCAGTCACAGCAGGTGGGGAGTGAAGGGTGATCACAGCTGCAGGGACACTCGAGACAGTGCCAAGTTTGAGAAAGCTGTTTACCTGATTTCAGCAAAGTGTCTTTTCTCAACGAAGCATATTTGGATCGGATCCCCAAGGCCTCGGTCAAACTCTCATCAACAGGCAGCACCATCTAATGACATGGACAGAAAAGAACTGAGATGCAGATCACTCCGGTGTGCACCACAGAAATGGGAGCCTTGGACATCCTGGGCGAGCTCTTAGCTGAACATGCACGGAGAACTCTGCTGTGCAAGCACTGCCACGCCACATAACTCACGCGCACATGCACGCACGCGCGCGCGCACACACACACACACACACAGCCCCTGCATGCAGAGCAGCCCCAGCAGTCCAGCTCTCTCCCTGAGCATCTCCTTAGTTGTTCACTGGTGTTGCAGGGTTCTGGTATGCAAAACGAGAGGAGCACACACAGTGCCCAGGAACATTGCCAGAGCTGGTGCTGGGGGCTTGCTTTGGACACAGTGGGATCTCTGCGTCTTATGATGACTGCTCAGCAGTGTTGGGACCCAAAATGAGAGTGCTCACTCGGAAGTACAGGGGTGTCTGGTTGAGACTGCGCGCTGGGAGGCGGACATAGGGGGTTGGGGAGAGGGCAGTGGAAGGTGTCTGTAGGGCCCCACTGCATCTGAGAGGGACAGCTGTCAGCAACATCCGATGGAGGGGTGGCTTGGGCCTGCCTCTTAACCCTCAACCTTGGGCCAAGTGCCCCCACTCTGGCTCTGCCTTAGAGGTGGCCAGCGAGAGCAGATTAGAGGCAGGCTCCAGGGCAGCAGGACCTTGTTTCTACCTGGACCCTCGCCTGGCACAACACGGGTGGGAAGGAGGCAGCAGGCCTTATAAGTCCCTGTAGACAGGTCTTCCTCTTCCTTCTGAGGAACAGGAGGTAGGTGGCCCACTCACCCTCCCGTTGACGGTGTCCACAGACCGAGTCACCGGGGGCCGCTGGTCTGACTTCTCCTCCATCTGCCAGCCAATCACGGTGATGTTACCCACACGGTCACTCTCCGCGGACCTGCCGCAAGCAGCATGCTTTGGTGAGGGGTTGTGAGAGTCCTTCAGCTTAAAATCAAACCTTAGCTTTCCTGGGTCATCAGGGGTCCCCAGAATGGCAAGACCCAGTCACGGGTCAGTCTGTCACCACTCTTGGTTATGTGCCCCTCTGGGAAGGCACAAAAGGAAACTGCAGGGCATAGGAAAGGGCCACCTCTTATAGGGGTGGTATGGAGGTACCTGGTGAAGGCGGCGGGGAGGTGCGGAGGGCTTCCCTGAGGTAGAGCAGCCCCTAGGCTCACCCTGCTGAGGAAGTGTAGCCCATCTCAGAGCCAAGGCTTAAGAGGACCTCTTCTTGGCAGAGCAGGTTAGTCCCAAAGCCTAGGCCTGGACTCTAAGACCACCAAGGATTTTCTAAGCTTCTGACTCCTGAGGCGACACAGCGAGTGCCACTGCAGCCTTGCTCAGCCTTGACTGCAAGATCCCCCGGGGGCTGACTGAGTCTGTGCCCATCTGGAGAGCCCTGGTATTTTATTTATGATGCCTGATTTAGTCCTGTTCTAAATTTGTATGTGGTCACATGAAATAAGCATTTTTGTGATATTTACTGTTCTCTTGCCTGGAAGGACCCTTCCCTGCATTATCCATCCAATAGTCCTATTTGGAAAAGGAAAAGACTCATTTCTTAGACTAATCTCTGCCCCAGCTAAATACAGTTCTGTCCATATCACCTAAGTAGCTCTCCTCAGGCAGTCTTTCCCTTCATGTGAATCCTCCTTTCATTTTACCTAAGATTCTTCTTTTCTCTTGGAGTTCTCTGACACAGTAGGGACTGCTGGCAGAGTTCTCGTCCAGTCTGCAGTTGGGACAGCCACATGCAACGTTGTTGTTACCTGTGGTACCTTCCAAATGTCCCCATACTGCATGGACCAAATCTTTGCTATTTTGTACTACTTTCCAAGACAATAATTTTCTCATTTTCACATAATGTTGAATAAAGCACACCACCAGATTTGAGTGGGACTCGTTTCTACAATGAACCTGGGCAGTGTGGACATCTTTCATCCCTCCTGGGGTACATGGTGCAGGGTTCCCCCACACTCATTCACTGCCTCAGTAAATATTTACTGAGGACTAGGCACCATTGTAGGCTGCTGGGCTGCACGGATGAAGGCAAAGAGAGAAAAATCCTGCCTGTGTGGGAGGTGGCAGTCTACTGGGAGGGGACAGAGTGTGGACAACTACACGCAGATCATCAGCTAACACACGCACGCACACCCACACCCCTCCTCTAGGTCTGAGCACAGCTGTACCCATTCTTCCTACGGGCACAGTGCACATCTCTGTCTCAGTGGGTTGAGGGGTTCACACTGCATCACCTCATGGACACCCTCCCTCAGAGGCCGGGTGTTCTCTCAGAACAGGAAGCGGCCCTTTCCCACTCTGCCTCTGGACCTCACAACTCCAGATCCCTTCAAAGGAACAAGATGAAATACCAACCTTAGTGTTAGATGTAACCGATGATGCCTGTCCTGGAGCAGATCCTTGACAACGAATGTTCCAGAGCCCAGTAAATACATCTGAGGAGGACAGACAAGAGCATGAATGTGCCAGTCTGGCCCCTGGTGCCCACAGCACACCTCACCCCACCTTGAGAGCCAAGACAAAGGCTGAGAAAGAAGGCCCCAGAGACAAAAATGAGCTTAAACGTGAGTTAATTTGTGAGTTCATGTGAAACCAATCTTGTGCTCCCCTCTCCGCTGAATGACTAAAATGGAAAGAAAACCCAGGGACAACAACCTGTTACTTAACTGTTCCCTGAGATCTATCTTTGACATCGTATACAGATAGTTTGATTTGTGTCATCTGATTGATAAGAGAGTCCTGAAAGAAGGCGATGCTGCTTAGGAAGATAGGGTTGTTGGTTCCCTAGAACAGAAAAGAAAAGAGAATAACTGGTTTTGAAAAACCAACATTTTCACAATGAGAAAGGATCATTTTCCACTTTCATCAACACATATGCTAATGGCACTTGAAGGATGATATAATCAAAAAACTGCTTTCCAAAAGAGGACAGTGTAGTCTGACGCAGACCCTCGGAGGTGCAGACACAGCAAGCAGGCCTGTTGTGCACGCTGGCCTGGGCTCATCTCTACGGGTTTCTCAGTCCCCATGCTCAGGAGGAGAACTTTCCACGGGTGAAGCCAGGTCAGCACCCACATGCGCTGCCCGCCTTCCTGGTCCAGGTGTACTGTGCAGGTGGCTCTGCGACTTTGGACGGCTCTTTAAGATGCACAGCCAGGCAGGCAAAAGGGGAAGCGAGTGGCTTAGGTTATTATTTCCAGGCTCCTATATTTGGAATAATTGAAGTCTGGCTTTTTAAAGCTATCCTTTTCAGGAGCAGCTGCTAGTTTCCAGATTACAGGTGGCTATTTCCTGGCAACTCCACCCTGCCCTCAAAGCAGATCATGTGCTTTCTCTCAGGCCATGGTTAACGGCCTGTGCCCGCTCTGGTGCCCAGGCCTTTGGCTTGCCCTCTCTACAGCTGCATATCTAGTGCCTCAGTGCCTGCTGGACAGCCTGGGCCCCTGCCATCTCTGTGTCATCATACAGCACTGTGCTTGACCTGCAGGCAGTGCTCAAAAAATACTTAGATCACATGACGGTCAACCTGGAGCTGGAGCAAGTGTCTAAGAGACTGAAGAGAGACCTATCTTGTAAAATGTAAAATCACTTCGAGAGGCTATTTCTATGTAAGATTATGTAAAAACAGAAAAGTAATTTGATAGTTCATATTACAAATAAAGCCCTGTAGAAATTTGTGCCAGCAACTCCTATACTTCAGATATAACTTACACAATGTTCTCGCCATCTAAAAGGATTTTGCAAAATATTTTGTAAAATTCTGTGAATGTACATCAATAATTTAAAGAGTAAACATGTAACACAAAACTCAAAAGGACATTAAAAAAAAACAGGGTTATGCTGAGTGAGGGGCTGTTCATAGTTAACTCTTGCAAATGTGATTACTGGACTCAATTTTCTACAGCTAGCAGCCAACCAGAAGTGGTGAGGAAGAATTAATTCTCGCCTCTTCACATGCACGCAACCTTTAGCACTGCTGCCCAGAGACCCCCAACCAATACTAATCCATTCTATTAAGGAGGTGGCAAATGTAAAAGCCACTCATGAATTAGAATGATAGAAAATCACAGCCCACAACTGAGCACTGAAACCCACAACTCACATAAACACAATGAACAGCAGCTACAGAGCCCAGCACCTTCCCATCAGGGATACATTATGTGAGCGTCCCAGGCCCCTCAGAGGGGAAGAGCAGTGGCACCCACCTCGATGATCTCTGTCTGTGCATGCTTTGTCCAGAAGGCTTGAGGAGGGGTGGTGACACTCACTGCTACAAAACTATTTGGTTTCCGATCTAGCGACGGGGTATGCAACTCACTGCAAGCTACAGAAGCAAGAGAGGAAAGAAATGAATCCTCTAAAACCAAGCTCCAGTTAGTTCAAGCAAACACAGAAAAAACATGCAGTGACACTTAAAGGAGTAAGAGGTCCCTATCAGCTGTCATACGGAGATTATTTCTTAAATTTTTTAAACTTAAAAACGTAAAACTTCTTTGCATTCCTCTTGATTGCTTCCGCACACAGGGCAGCAAGACCTGTACCGCAGCGGACGGCTGTGCACAAGGCAGCTTTTGTGTCCAATACCTGGACACGAAGCCGAGACAGTCTTGTACCGGGTGGTGCATGTGTGCCTACGGATGAAACCATAACTAACAGCTCCAGCAAGCAGAGCCAAGGGGCCAGGGAGCCCGCGGAGAGCAAGCCCGCACCCTGTGACTGTGGGGCTAACCAAAAGCCCCCGGTGCCGCAAGTGCTTGGTGTCAAGCGTGGCTGCTAGGCAGAATTCAAATTCTATGGCAATAAAAAGTGTTTTTTAAAAGTGAGTGCTCAGTCTGGGGAGACAGCTCAGTAGAATAAGCATTTGCCTGACAAGCAAAAGGGCCTGAGTTCAAGCCCTGGTTCCAAAAATAAATAAATTGAATAAAATAAAGTCAGCACTCATTTATTCTCCTTAAAGACTCATCAAATGCAAAATTATTAAAAATGTTATTTTTCAGAGTTTGTATCTAACGGGACCATATCAGTTAGAAAAATGTGTCATATCAAGCATTTTGAAAAAGATCACAAGTCTCTATTCTCCATCATGGAAATGATTCAGAGGAAAAATTATCATATGTCACTAAATCTAGCAAGTTCTCTGATATAAAATTCCCTATGAAAGGAAAACAAGGGCTGGCCAAATAGTTCAGCGGATTAAAGCACCTGCAATCAGGTGCAGGGGCTCAGCAAATCCCGGGCCTGCCATGCTGGCCCCGCCCTCCGGGTGTGCTTCGAGAGCAATTGAGATTGGGTGTGATGGAAAGGTGCCTGTAATCCCAGCTCTTGGGGGGCTGTAAACAGGAGGATCACTACGAGTCCAACTAGTAGTGAGACCCTGAGCACCCTGTAAACCCTTCCCTAAAATACAAAAAAAGAAAAAAGGAAAACAAGCCCCACTGCCATTAACTATGATATGCTTCTAAACGTCAGGCACTTCTTATCAACGAGATATTAAAACATAAAAAGGTGCAGCCTAGAAATGACAACCTATAGGGCAAACCAAAGCACAACACAAGTAAAAACAACTAGGTTTGTCTGGAAACATATTAAGTGGCAGTGGGCCACCTTTTAAATTTAGAATAGAACACATTAAAACGTATTAACTTGGTTTTTTGACAAGGTCATTACACTTACTGTTACTCAAAGGTATACTTGAAAAGGCTAAGAGGGTACGTTTTATGGAACACATACTATCAAAATTAAAAATAAAATATATTATCAACCCTAATTAAAAATATGTTCTCATGCTCACAACAGGCAAGACAAGTGCACAGGAAAAGAAAAAAAATGGAGGGATGAGATGGAAAGAAGACACTAAGAAATAAAAGAAAAATGGGGGAAGAAAATTAGGAAAATACAGAGGAAGGGAGGTAGGGATGAACTTGGTAGGGCGGGGAAAGCAACGCCTTGCCATGTGTTGAGGTGCGTGTAGTGGAAAGGTGTTACCCCTCAGGTCCACTTGGAGCGAGCCCCTGGTGGTCGCCGTCCGTGGCAGGGAGCTGCGCTGAGGACCCACTGCACAGCCTGCCCGCACTGGTCTTCTCGGCTCTAGCTCCACCTTCTTGCCATTAGCATCACCCACCAGCCACCCCTTCTGTCAGCACACACACCTGTGTGCATGCATTGGTTCTGTTTTATGGTCCACTGTTCACTGAGCTTCGCCTCCGTCTTTACTCCAGACCCCTTGCTTCCTGTTTTGGGGCTCCCAACTGGTTTCTACATCTGTAAATGTGTCTGGAATCCCCTGCCTTCTATTGAGGAACATCCCTTGGCACCATTTACACCAACATCTGCTATGACAGGTCCTTTGGCTTTTGAGGTTTGAAACTGTCTTTACGGGGCTGCAGGTCTGAAAGACTATTTTCCCTAGGTAGCTATTTTCTCTAAGACCTTTGAGTACACTGTCTCTGGGCTTTCATTCCCTCTGCGATGAAGTCGGCCATCAGCGTAGTTATGGCCACCCTGAGCACTGTCTGCGTGCGCATGCACACGCGTGCACTTTCTGGCAGCTCTCACGATGTTTGCATTGCGTCGGACTTTTAAGGCTGTTTTCCTTTACTCTGTGACATGGTATACTTTATTATCTTGGGAGAAATGCTCAGCTATAAATACTGCTTCTAGCCCTTCTCTCTGTATATGTCTTCTGGGACACAAATGTGTGCTACAAATGCTCACTGATTTTTTTCAAAATATATTTGCTTCTGTTTTATTTTTTCCATTATTTTATATCTCTGGCTTCATTTTGGATGCTTTCTTCTTGACCTATATCTAAAATCACCAAATTTCTCATCAAAGCTGCTTTTACTATCTACCCAAAGATTTTTAAAAGCAGTTACTTTATTTTTTAATTCTACACTGTCCACTCGGTATGATTTTCTAGCTCTCCAATGAGGTATTCAATATTATCTTTATTCTACTTCAATATGAATTTATGAGCTAACTGTTGGGTGAGGGCATTTATTGTTGCTTTTTTTTTTTTTTTTTTCCCTGAGGGAGGGCATTTATATGTGAAAATCCTGATCCCCAAGGCCATGGGGCCAGGTTCGCAGGTGGGACTGCTGGAGGGAGACATCTGCTGGCATCTGGACCCAGAACTTCCAGCCTCCAGAACCGTGAGGAAGAGTCTGCTATGTGGAAACCACTCTACGATACTCTGCCACAGCTGCTCAAACTCAAAAACAGAAGCAACACAGTTATTTTAGTATCTGTGGTCTTCACTCTATGTCTGGAGCCCGAGGAGTCTGCTTCTCTTGCTTATTATCTGTGGTCTCTTGCCATGTTTCTGAGAATTCATGACTTCATGCTGAATGTCATATTTAAGGATCTGAGGCCCAGGCAGGTGCCATTTTCCTTGGAGAAGCCTGGCAACTGTTTCTTCCTGGTTCCAAGGAGCAGGGCACCTTTGGGTACCCATACACATCTGTTTCAGGTTTCCTTTGCTTGAAAAAGTACAAAGTGTTCTGCTGGGCCCCCTTTCCCTTGGGGACCCCAGTACAAAGAGACTGCCAAAATCACAGCTCAGTCTCTGTCCTTGGGGACTAGCTCTCAGGAGACCCTGGGCACCCCCATTTACAACCCCCACCCCATAATATTAATTTTTTGGAGACCTGGACAAGATAGGTCACAGATTTTGCTCCTTCTTTCTAGTTGTCCTTGATGGTAAGATTCTAACTTTGTAAGAGTTTTATTCCCTCATTTAGAAGCAAGTACTTCTTTTTCTTTATCCTTGTAACATAGAATTTTCATCAGGACATGCCTGGCAACTTGTGGAACATACGCTGAAATCCACTCCTCTCTCAAGAAAGAATTTTTAGTTTTTGTTTAATCTGACTGATTTGCAATACTAGGCACTGAACCCAGGACCTTCATACTGAGCCACATTCCCAACCTTCTTTTATTTTTGAGACACGGTCTTGTTAAGTCATTAAATTGTCCAAGCTGGGTTTGAACTTGGGATCCTCCTATCTCAACCTCCCAGAGTACTGGGATTACTGAAGTGCACCACCACAAACAAGTAGGTAGGGCTGGCCAGATAGCTCAGTGGACTAAAGCACCTGCTTAGGCAAAGCACAGCAGCCAGGGTTCAATCCCCATTGTGCCATGCTGGCCCTGCCCCTGGAGTGTGCTGAGACAGTGACTGAGACAGGGTGTGGGTGGTGTACACCTATTGCGAGACTGAAACCAGGAAAATCACTATGAGTTCAATCTGTGTAGTGAGACCCTGTAGACCCTGTTACAATTAAATACATTAAAAAACAAAAACAGGTAGGAAAAGATTCCTCTGCTATTTGTGAAAGGCTGCTCCTGTTTCTGTCTCTTTTACTTCAGGGTCTCTTAGCAATTAAATATTATAATACCATATATTGTGATATCTTTTCACTCAAAATCTCTGCTTCTTAATTTTTGCATTGTGAGATTATTCCTTCATTTGCTTTAGGAATTCATGACAGTTTTCAGCAATGTACCACTGATCTTTTTAAAAAATGTTTTCTACGGCTGGCCAAATAGCTCATTAGATTAAAGCACCTGCAAGCAAGTGCAGGGGCCAAGGGTTCAATCCCTGGGCCTGCCGTGCCAGTCCCACCCCCAGGGCATGCTGAGAGGGCAACTGAGACTGGGGATGGAGGCACGTGCCTATAATCTCAGCTCTTGGGAGGCTGTAAACAGGTGGATCACTACGAGTCTGATCTAGTAGTGCGAGACTGCCAATCTAGCAGAGAGACTTAACACCCTGTAGAGCCTTCCCTAAAATAAAAAAAAATAAAAAATAAAAAACAAATGTTTTCTATTATGAGATAAGGTGCGGGGGGGTGGGGAGGTGGGGGTGGGAGTGGGGGTGATGGTCAGAAACTTCCAGCATTGGGCAGGGGAGATAGCTCAATGGCATAAGTACCTGCCTGACAAGTATAAGGTCCTGAGTTCAATCCCTGGTGCCAAAAAGGAGGAGGAGGAGGAAGAGGAAGAGAAGGGGGAAGAGAATTTCTTGCATTGGATGGAAACATATCTGAGAAGCCCAACTTTATATTATAAAATCCACCCTCCTGAAGTGTGCGATTTGGTGGCTCATAAGGTATTTATAGTTGTGCATCTATTATACTATCTACATCACCGTCACTTCGAAAGGAAAATCCACATTTGGTTATTATCAAACCACGCACCATCACGCTTCCCTGGGCCCCTGGAAACCACTGATTTGTTCCTACACAGATCTGTCTAATTGGGACATTGAGTCTAAATAGAATAACACAGCACGTGGCCTTCTGTGCCCGGTTTCTTCCTTTTGGCATTTCATCAGGTTCACCACGCTAAGCACTGGTACTTCCTTCCTTTCTAGTAAGGAGTCCTGGACATCCCACACATTGTTTATCCATCTGTCAGCTGGTGAATACATTGCTTCTAAATTTTGATTATTACAACTAACATGTATCTCATTTCTTTTGTAAATTTTTAAATTAATTATTTGGTACAGGGTCTTGCTACGCAGCTCAGACTTGTAGTGAACTTCCTGTCTCAGCCTTCCCAGTGCTGAGATTACAGGTGTGCACCACCACGCCCAGTTTCAGGGTCAGCACAGGGTTCTGGGGCCAGCACAGCATACAGTACCAAGGATCGAACTTGGGTCTTTGTGCTTCCTAGGCAGTTGCTTAGACTATCGAGCTATCTCTTCCACCCTCATTTCTTTTTCATTGAAAGACTTTTTGGCAGGACACGGAATTCTTACTTGCCTGTCTTCGTTCAGGATTTTAAATACACATCCCACTATCTTCTGAACTCTAGTTTTCATAGTGAGAAATACGCTATTATTCTCTTCTAGTGAAACCTTGTACATAGCAAGTCATGTCTGTCTGGCTCTTTAAATTCTGTCTTTGGCTCTCGACAGCTTAATTATGGTATGTCCAGATACGGGTATTTCTGAGTTTATCCTATTTGGAGGTCACTAGCCTTCTTAGATATTTTCTGTCAAATCAAGGACGTTTATGGCCATCTCTTTTTTCAAATATTCTTTCTCTCCTTCCTCTCTTTCCTCTTGTGGGACTCTCATTAAATCTACACTGGTCTACTTGACGCTATTCCACAGATCCCTAAACTCTGTTCATTTTTTTCATCTTTTTTTTTTTTTCCCTCAGACTGGATCACTCCAACTTAACTACCTTGTATATTTGCTGATTTTTCCTTTTTCTGCCTGCAACTGGACCCCTCTTAATGAATTTTTTATTCAGTTGCTATACTTTTGAACTCCAGGATGTGTCATTCTTTATGATATCTATCTTTTCACTGATACTCTCTTTTGGGGAGACACTGATTCTATACTTTCATTTAATTCTCTAGATACAGTTTCCATTAGTTCTTTTGAACTTATTTACAATAGCAGGTTTTCAGTCTTTCTTTATTAAGTCAAACATCTATGTCTTGTCAAAGACAGTTTCTATTTGACTACAGAGTTGTTTTAAAATTTCCCCGTGTATGAAGCGTATTTTCTTAACTGTTTCGCACACTTCACTTCTTTGTTTGAAACCCCAATATTTAAAATTACATACCAGGGCAACCCTAGAAATCAGATCTCCCCACCGTCCCCTGAGGTTTGTTATTGTTGCTTTCTGGTGCTGTTGCTGCCTATGTCAATGACTCTCCTCCTTCTATTGTGTAAAATAATATTCTGTGTCATGTGTGGCCACTGAAGTGAGTGCTAGTGGTTAGGTAAAGCTGGACCGAGATGTCCTTAACCACCAGGAGCCACAGACCTCGGATGTGGCCTCTGCTGAGTTTCTCTATGTGTACACTGGAACATCTGGTCAGTGCTCAGGTGGGCAGTTTAAAGCTGCCTGCCCTTACTTCCCATATGCACAGATCCTCGAGGCGACCGCTGGCAGCCTTCTCAGGTCTCTCTTGAATGGACACAGCTTCTCATATGCTCTGGCTCTGACTAGGTCAGAGACCCTCAAAGCTCACTGTGGATAGTTCATTCCCTAGCTTTTCCTTTTAGGGTTTTTTACTTTATTTTGGTCAGCGTTTTTGCTTCAACTGTTAGACTACCTCGGGCAGTGGCAACTGGATTAATTAATTAATTAATTATTTTTCTGGTTATGAGGAGATTGAATCAAAGTCTCCCACATGCTAACCAGAAGCTCCCACTGAGCTACACACTCAGCCACATATGTCTGTCATTTCCAATCAGTTTCCAGTACTATGCCTTATGTTTTTACCCAGATAACCTATAATCCTAGCCTAATGCATGCTAAATAAATGCTTCTAAAGCAAAGGGGTAAAACATATTTCAATTACATTATCACTCGACCCAGCAATTCCAAATCCAGTTTATCCCAAAAAGTAATCAGTAAAACATATGAAAGACCTAGACCTAAGTGTGCTGACTGCAGTGGTCCTTAACAGTGGCAACCTGGAAAGAACATAACATCCAAGCAAGAGAAGGCTGGTTAATGCAAGCCGTACAACTATGCCATAGTCTCTATGTTGGAAATAACACTGGAAGTAATGAGGCCGAATCCATATCTGTTAGCATGGGAAGATTGCAGTGATATTTCATTACAGGAAAGAAGTGTGTCAAGAATACCAGGATGATGCTATTCTAAATGATTCTATCACCTCCATCCCCGAAGTCATTAAAAATTTCTATACAGCACTGCGAGAGTAAAAATAAAAATGTATACCAAAATTTCCAACTGATGATCTCAATGGGGTTTTTTTTTTCTTCTAACACTTTCTATATTTAAGGTTTTATATATATAAAAAAAAAAAAAAACACCAAAGTAATGTAAGTTTGTCTGGTTTATGTAGCCCAGGCTGACCTCAAACTCAAGGCAATATTCCTGCCTCAGCCTCTCAAGTGCTGGGATTACATTCATGTTCCACTATGCCTGGGGTCGCAGATATGTAATTTTTTTTTATAGTGGCAAAGTTTATCCGAAAAAGTTAAAAATGAAGAGTGAGAAACTAGCTCTGCAGCATGAGCATAGGCCGAATAAAGGAGAGAAAGCAAGATGAACAAACACCCTGGAGAAAGTGTGGGAGCAGGAGGGCTGTCACGAGGCAAAGCCACACCTGTCGGATCTTCTAAATTTTAAACTTTTATACTTTTCTTTTAAAAGTCAATATACTTGCCCACCCAAACATTTTGCTCCTTACTAACTTAAAAAAAAAAAAAAAAGGCAACTGTGGTAAAATCTAGCTCACAAAATCCTTCTCACCTTTATAAATGGCTTCAGCATCCAAATGTCTAATAAACATGGCTGTATTGCTGCTCTTGATTTGCCAGATCCAGAAATGTTCTGATTTCTATTATAATAGTGACCAGGAGTTTCAATGTAATGACACAATTGTTGTCCTCTGGACTCAATCACTTTACCTCAGCTTTTTTTTCTTTTTGTGCTACCAGGGATAGTATTCAGGACCATGTGCTTGCCAGGTAAGTGTTTACTCTACTAAGCCATCTCCCTGGTCCTTTTTTTAAACCAAGGAATGAACTCTGAATCTCGCACTTGCCAAGCAAGCACTTATTAGATCTACTAAGCTATCTCCCCAGCCCATAGCTCAGCTTTTTGCTAAATCCGCATTCTGCACAACTAAAGTTGAGCACGCGCTACTCGTGAGAGCCTCAGCATGGGATTTCGTTCACCTCTCTCTAGTGTGAACTGTTTTTGGATACCAGCTCATCTTTTTTTCTCAATTTATTTCTTCTTTTGGGTGGAGCCCATCCTCCACAATTCCAAAAACAGCATAGAGGGGAAGTAAACTTGAGCCTCTGGAGAGCCCAAACCAGCGCCTCCCACGCTTGTGTTCCGTCGGTAGTCTGTGGATACCGAACTGTGAGCTGAAAATATAACTAAGGGCGTCACCCCTCTGTCTCTCCAAGTCTTCAATGTCCCTGAGAAGTCCCACGCCAGTTTCATTCCTGGTTCTTAGACAGCACTCATTTTCCCCTCCAGGAGTTTTATGGTCTCCATTTTATTTCCTTTTTCTGAAATTTCACTGTCACGTGCATCCTTCTAGGTCTTTTCTGATCATTATGCTGAGCCCTAGAAGGCATTTTTAACCTAAAAACACTGTTTGCCGTTCTGAGAGCGTTCTAGTTTTATTTCTTGGTAATTTCTTCCCTCATTCTTTTTTTATTTTCTTTTAAATATTTGACTTCCTGGACCAAATATTTGTCGATTTCCACTCCTTTTCTATTTTCTATTTTGCTTTTAAAATTTTACTTTGTGGGAGAATTCCTTGAATAACTTCTAAATTTCATGGAATTTCTAAATTGTATCTGTCATATTTAAAATTTCTAAAATTGCCTTTAGTATTTAATTGCTTTTTTCTTATGTAATTTTTTTCTTATACAGATATGCAGGCTCTTCTTTGGGATATAAATTACAGTTTCTTTGGCATTTTTCTCTCCTTCTACATCTGTCTTCCAAAGTTCTATCTTTCTATTTCTTTTTCTTTCACGTTATAGGCTTCTTACACAGGTCTGGTGGTCTTCATCTATTTGTTTTTAAAATCAATTTTAAGGTATAATCTTTATATAAAATGCAACTATTTTGTGTGTAGCATCCCACGAGGGTGGTAAGCATCTGCATCCATATAGCCACTACGGCAGCTAACCGACTGACCACTTTTATCACCCCCAAAGCCCCCTTTCTCTCCCCAGTCCACCCATAGCCCAGGTCCGTCACGCACTGACCTGCTCAGGCCTCCTGGGCTTCACACAGGTGAAATCACACAGTACCCGGCCTCCCTGTACCAACTCTGCACTAAGCCCCTGCTCTGCTGTCTCCCAAGCATCATAGAGCCTTTGGGACAATGCTCTGCCTTGGTCCCCACCACTCATGGACACTCAGATGTGGCTGCTTTACTCTCCTACTCCCCATCTGTCCCTTTCTCCAAAGTGACACTTTTGGGTTTCAAAACTCATTGCTTAGATTTGTGTTTTTGTTTCTTATCTGTCTTGATGCTTTGGATGATTAAAGATAAGAGGGTATTTGGAAACATTCATTCTCACGTCAAAATCCGAAGTCCTTGGTTCAGTTTTGTGTTTTGGAAAAGGCAACGCAGGCCGGAGACGGGCAGGCAGCAGTGCTGTGGGCTTCTTTCCCAGGCCTCACATCCCAGCATGGCCACAGGCTTCATGACCTGCCACGGAGCAGTCCCAGCCAGGCTGCGAGCGTTCTGAGTTTGTTTAGGAAGACTGAATCCAAAATGGGAACCCTTTGACATTTAATGTCAACCTGACACGCATGATACTTTCATGGGTTCTGTGCCTGTCCAAGAAATTTTACGGGTGGGAAAGCTTAACTGCTATAAGCACCTTGTCCCAGTGTGACACAGCTCATGGGGAAACTGGCAGACGCAAAGCCATGCCCCTGGTGCAGCGCAGCGGGATCTAGCATCCTGCTCATCTGACTCCCAGAGGGGCCTCTTTCAGGTCATACCACTTCCTGGACATCGTTGCCAGGCTGCTGACCCATGATGAAGACCACCACGGACTGGGAAAAAAGGGAGAAGCTGTGGAAGCATCTCCCATTAATGCCACCAGTCCTCCAGCCTCCTGGAGTCACAGTAGTGCCACACGTCCCTGCCCCAGGACCCTGCACATGCAAATTCATTTTTAGTATGCTGCCTCATCTAAGCACAGTGAGCTTTACTCCTGCCCTCTCTCAGCCAGGGAGGAGGGGACGAGCCACCTCTGCAGTGGCCTGGGTGGGGTTGCCTCCCTTTTCTCTGGCATCCCCAGCCCCTGCAGGATGACAGGGACATACGCAGATAGGAGGACAGGCTCCTAATGAGCAGACAGTGCTATGTGGGTTCCTTCCTGCCCACAGGAAGCCCCTGGCCTCTTCTCAGGAACATTTCAGCAGCAATAAGTTCTTGAAGACAAATCCATGCCAGTGGGAGTTTTGCTGTTCTGTAGTCACGTGACTCTCATTTTTTGTTTTATTTTCTTTTTTGTCTTTTTGAGACAGGGTTTTACTATGTGGTTCAGGCTGGCCTTGAACTCACTTGGTAGCCCAGGCTGGTCTTAAAACTGTAGCAACCCCCCTGCCTCAGCTTCTTGAATGCTGGGATTACAGGTGTGTGCCACCATGCCTAGTCTTAAGTGACATTTGAAAAACAACAACGATAATAATAACAATAATAATAATGGCAGTGATAATAGCAATAATAAAAAGATACCTACCTAAGCTGAACTCTAAAATGGGCTCATCTGGATCTTGTATATTTCCTGAATAGAAATGATAGAAAAAACCACCTTCATAAACTTTTCTTTGCTTTTATATTTAATAAAATAAGACCTCCACTCTACTTGCTCCCTCCTCAACCCTAAACTATTATAGAAGATAAATTTGTCATTTTCTAAACATTGGGTCTTAGCAATTCCACAGATACCTCAGACCCCAAAACCAAACCTCCCTCCTCCATGGGCCTGCAGGCTCCCAACATGGAGGCCTTTCACCATGACCCTTCACTTGCCAGCTGGCACTGTACACCTCCCCACGTCGCCTCCTGGTAGGTGAGCTCCAGGGGAGCCCACCTAGGGTGGAAAACTGAGGCGACCATGTGGAGCAGAAGCGGTTCCCAGGGAGCAGCTGTCTTCACCACTAAGCACCCCCACACACCCCAGAAGGATGCCGCACCAGGCTCTGGCCCCCGCCCTGGAGGCAGCCCGCCTGCCCAGCCCAGCCCTGTAAGGCTCACCTGCTAGAGAGAGGCCCAGCATGTCGGCTGCCACGTCAATGGTGGAAGCCCGCTGCATCGCACGGGCCCTGGCGCCATGGCGAGGGCTGTGCTCTCTTGCTGTCATGATGTCATTGGTGAGGATGTGCTTCTTGTTCCTGGGTCAGACTATGCCTGATTCCCTGGGAAGCAGCGTCACCAAGCCTTAGTGTTCTACAGTGGCAGTAGCCCTAGAAGAAGGGGCAGAGAAAGAGAAGACAGATACAGCGAGGCACGGGCTGAAATGCCTGCTGCTCCCAGCCGCTTTCACTCACTTCCTCCTGCCCTGCGCCAGTACACAGTGCGCCCACGCATCCCACAGAGAAACCTCCTCCTCATAGGACTGTGCTATCCAAACAGTGATCCCAATGCAATCACAAAATACGACTTTGGAGATCACTGTTGTCGCTGTACTATGCTTTTCTGTTGTCAGGTCACAGAGAATCTTTACAACCTTAAATCACTTCGCCACAACCTGCGACAGGACAGGGTAGTGGAGAGGTCTCCCATGTGCATGCTAGCCCTGTGTGGTGGACACAGTGGGGACGAAGCCCTCGCATGCCTCTGGCCTGCTTTCTCCTCCCTCAAGCCACACATACTCCCTGTGTGCCATGGCCTCCAACTCTTTCACCTAATGGAAGGGGAAGGCGAGGGGCTGAGTCAGCAGAGGCCACCCTGGAGCCCACATTCTGCTCTCACGGGTTAAGCAGCAGGACAGGCGCTGTAGGTTTTGTCCAAACCTATGAAGTCCTTGTGGCTTTAGAGGAACCAACCTTTCTAAGTGAAGACAATTACACTGTGCCTTAACCCTTCCTGAGCACACCCTCCTCACGGTCTCCTATATCCAAGGACACCACAACTTCCCAAGGGTGTCTACCCTCTGGGCCTGAAGGCCCGGCTTCTGCTTGTGAGTTAATTCACCAAGCAACTTACTGGACATGCTCACGCTCAGGCCACACCGCACTGCTTCACAGACGCATATCCACATCCATCATCTAAAAATAGAAAAGGACAGACCTGGTGAGCTGAGCCACCCTGGCGCTCCGGGAACGGGAGACCAGAAAGGTGGGGAGCAAAAGCTACTCTGTGTTTACTGCTACTCACTGCAGTCCAACTTTAGGCTCCAAAATATTAGCTTTGCTCAAGTTCCAAATAATGAGAAAAAAATAACACCCAGTGTCTCTCCCGTCCAGGGGATCTCGTGGGGGCCCTGCGGATCTGCCTTGAAGAGCCAAGCACGCAGCAGTGTGTGTGCGGTACAGGAAAGATGAGATGTGGATGTGAGCCCCCACTTTCCGGCTCACAACGCACAGGCCCCTGGAGAAGATGCTGGGCCGCGCTGAGTGAGGCTTTTGGTGTCTAGGATGAGGCTAACGGTGCCCACGACACAGGGCTGGAGTTGAAAACCAAGTGTGTAAGCACAGGAGAGGGCTCCACAGCTCCACAGAGCCCCCACGTGTGGCCCCTGGGCTCCTTCCTGCACAAGGGAGCCCCAAGCTCCACTCCTGGCGCTCCTGGGAGAGCTGGGTTCAGAACTAGAGATAACAGCTATCCACTTGGCCCTAGAGCAGACTCAGTGTCTCTAGTGGGGGCCTTCTGCTGCCAGTGGAGGCACCCAGAGGCTTCCAGCCTGGGCACCTTAACAATGAAGGCCATGACCTGGCAGGGGACCCAAAGAAATTCTGACAGGGAAGACTCACTGGTTTGCCAACAGCAAAAGACAAATAAGGGCTGGGGATGTTGCACAGTGTACAAAGCCCCGCATTTGACCCCTTGTGTGTGCATGCAAGTACACACAGGCACACACACGGTAAGTAAGGCAAAAGGCACAATGAGAGCCAGGCGTGGTGGTACACATTTGTAATCCCAGTATGGAGGCTGAGGCAGGAGGATCACTGTGAGCTCAAGGCCAGCCTGGAGTCACATAGTGAGTTCAAGGCCAGCCTGAGCTAGAGTGAAACCATGTCTCAAAAGGCAAAAAGGAGGAGAATGGTAAAACTGAAAAAGAACCTATGGTGTTAAGTCTTGCATTTTACAGTCACGCTGATATGAATTTACAAAAACTCACTAATAATGCAAGTGGCAAATAGTATGAATTCACGAAAGAGGAATATACATTGTAAAAGGGGGCCAAACTCTGATAACTGGATCAATGCTAAATATACACCTATCTTCATCTAAATTAGCAATCCAAAAGAGGTCTAGCCATTCTTCCAACGAAAACACACATTGCTGGGGAAAACTGTATAGGGTCATCCTACTCTTCTGACAACATTGAAGAATGGTAAAAGCAAGGGCCAGAGAGATAGCTCAGTGGACTAAGAGCCTGCTTAAGCAAATACAGGGATCTGAGTTCGATCCCTGGCCCCACATGCTGGCTACACCGGCCTCAACCCTGGGCGTGCTGAACCGGCCATTGAGACGGAGAATGGTTTGCATGCCTGTAATCCCAGTGTTGGGGAGGCTGAAAGCAGGAGGATCACTAGGAGTCTGAGCTGCATACTGAGAACCTGTACAAAATATATTAAAAAAAAAAAAATGGTAAAAGCACCTGAAAGGACAACTAATCACATTTTATTAACAGCATTAATAACATCTGTAAACACCAACAAAATGCTTCCCAGCAAACGTAAACAGGAAAAGACTTGAGTGCAAAGGTGTTTACTATACCCTTCCGACTACAGACTGGAAGCGGGCGAATGCCAAGTGTACAGATAAGTACGTCTGGGAACATCCCTAAGACACTATCACCCAGCTGTTAAAATGAGAGCAAAGTCAATTAACACCAAAAATCCACTCACTATCTGGGAAGTGCACAGTGAGCCAGGCGCTCTCCCTGCACACACTAGAAGGGGGATGAGAAGGCAGACAAGGCTGCGCGCCAATGGGGACGTGGCAGTACACTGCTGGGGGAAGACGCACTGTGGCCACCCTGGACCCCAGCACCTGCTCAGGCTGCACAGACACCCACCCACTCAGTGATCTGGGAAAAGACTCGGGTGGCAGAGGCTTACGTTCTCTGAAAGAAAAGTCAAAAGTGTCCTTGGAAAGCAACCGTTCCAGGTGAGGCAATCCCAGCACTCAACGGTAGAATGGAAGGAACAACATGGATGAATTTTAGGCACAAGATTGAGGGCAGAACCAGGCACCTGGGAGCCTGCTCCAGGCAGGTCACCGTGAGGTGCAGGTGCAGGCCTGCATGTGACTCCAGCACTCCAGAAGAGCTCCTGCCTGTGGAGCTGTCTCCAAGCACGCCCCTAGCATCTCATCTCAGCAGGCAATTACACCCACAAGCACCTTCACTTGGCACATATCACCTGATGGGGGGCATGCTTGTACCCCAACATCTGGTCAGTCATGGGGTTGCAAACCCATCTCTCTGATTCCTCCTGCCCCTACCTACACCCTTCCCTCACAAGAATGGCTGGTATCATCAGCATCACAAGGACTGTGGTGACAGAAAAAAGACAGAGGGCACAAAGGGCCATCTACACACCAATTTTATGCTAGTTCACAGGCCAGGGAAACTTCTAGGTCATAAAGACCTGAGAAGCCACTTCACCGTTATCTGGGGGCATTTAATTAGAATCTGCAATTTAAGTCATTAAGACCCAGACCGCAAAGTAATTTGCACAGCTGATTTCAATTTTCCTATTTAATCTTATTAATTTAAGAAAATTCACCAAGGATGCTTATATTTCCAAGGTCACTGTTTTTCCTTCCAGCTCTATTTGAAGACCAGAGCGCATTAGAAAAAGAAAAACTGCATTTAAATCAAGGACAGAGAGTGGCGGGGAGTTGTTAGGGGGACTTCTTTTCTGAGGGGCCAAACAGAACAACTTCATGAAACTCACTGCTCCTCTCCCCACTCTGAGGAGGGTGAGGGCCCTGTGAGACAGGAAGACACCAGCCCTGGAAGGCACAGCAAGCCCTGCGGCCCATCCCACTAAGGTCCCTCCCCACCCGTGGGGCAGGGGTGAAGGTGGCAAGGGAAACGCTTGTGAGACACAGAGAGGCACAGATGCGGACAGGGAATGGGATTTCCAAGCGCCCTGTGGCAGCGCCTTGGAGTGCGCATCTCTGACTGCTCTGCTCTTCATTTGCCTTTTTCCCCTCTTATCACTCAGAAGTGCAGCTGCCGCTGTCCCCCTTGGATGGCCGCTTGTCCCCCGCTGGGGGCGACTTCATAGTTCTGTTGGCTCCTGTCTTCTTCACCACCTGGACTCCAGAGTCAGGCCATCTAGGTCCAAGTCCATCTCAGTAGTGTTTTTGCTGTTGGTTCTGAACGGCAACTGCACCCCTTCAAAGTCTTGCCAGTGCCAGTCTTGGGGTGACCAGCCCATGGGCGGCTCCAGAACGGCAGCGCAAGGCTTGGCAAGGCCACTGCCTTCCTTGGCAGCTCCGTTCTGCCCCCTGCACCTGCCGATGCTGGACATGGCACCAATCCAGGCAGGTACTTACTTCACTTTCCCTTTTCAAACATAAGGGAAGGAGCAAAAACTGGAAATTTTATCTTTTAAACAAAGTTCACAGCGTCTCCCCTCCTAAAAAGTGAGGAAGATTGCCTGCCTCAAAGCATCAGGTAGTAAGCGGGAAGAAAGGCCAGATGCCCCAGGCACAAGGACAAGGGTAAAGGGGGCCCAGGGCCTCCTGTGCCTTTCTGCTCTGACCCCAGCTCCCCTGCCCCCAGCTTCCTGTCCACAGAAGGTGCATCACACCAGCCCTGTGGCTGGACGCTTAGCTCCACCTACAAAGTCCAGAGAGGGCTCAAGAGCCAACCACTTGCCTGACTGTGCCACTATAATGCCTCTTCCCCTACAGGCAGCCACGCTTCTCCCAGCCTGGGTCTCACCAGCTGCCTAGTACAACTAGCACCTGCCTCCCTGGACACGCTGAGGAACAAAGAAACACCTAGGACACTGCTCACAGCCAGATGCTGGCTGCTGGTGTCTGTGCTTTTCCTCCCCCAATCCTACTCAGACAAAGGCTTCTAGGAGCCAGAAGGCCCTTGCCGCCAGCCAAGTCTTCACTCAGCCCTCGCTGACTCCTCCAGGCAGAGCTCTGCAGCACTGACTTGGCCTGAGTTCTACTGACAGTGCTCATATTTATTAAGTCAAAAGTTAAACTTGAAGAGAATTGTTATGAAGAAACAAAACATAAGCCGAGAGTTCAGAGAGGCAAGACAGCTTCACTGAGGTTTGGGGACCTGGACACTGGCATCACATCAGTGGGGAGACAAAGTTGGCCCCTGGCAATGCACTGCAAATCATGTGACCTTCTACAAGGCAGCAGCCCTGTGCCTCAGTTTCCTCAACTGTCAACTAGGGAAATGACTGCTGTTGGAGGTACTCAGGCCTCCCAGGAGGGAGGAGTGCAAGGACACCCCAGTTTGCTAGGAAGTGGGTGGATGTCCTGAGAAGCCCCAGTCGCCATTCCCTCAGCCAGGGCCCAGCTCTCACAGCTTCCTGCTCCCTGTCTTCTCAGGGCCTCGGGTGAGGAGCAGAGAAGGCTGCAGTGAGCAAGGCTCCGACTCAGAGCGTGCTAGCCACAGGCTCACCTAGCCCGCAGGTGCTTGAGAGAAGGAAAGTAAAGTGCTTCAGGCAAGAAAGCTTAGCTACCTGCATTCTTCTCTCCCACAGGCACAAACAACCCCACCCAAGGCCGCCCTGGTGTGTGTCTCTAGGAGTCATCAGCCACTTACCTACACCCTGCTTTCCATTTCATCAAGCTCTGAGTTCACCCTGTTTAATTAAGAGACAGGTCTCATTAGTTTAATGGACGTGACAAGTGAAATGCCAGAATCCACATGGGACATTAGCCATTTTGAGCTACAGTCCAAATGGGTCCCGCGAGTTCATAGGCTGAAAATTAATAATCAGTGCAATGGTATTGACGGGGGGCCTGCAGGAAAAGATTCGATCAGGGCTCCCTATTGGGGGTGCCTGTGGTTCTCACCAAAGGCTGGGGGGAACCTTATGTCTTCTCCACGAGAGGACACAGGGTGGCCCTGACCACACACCAAATGCAGTAGCTATGTCACAAGAAGTGAACAAAAATATAATGGTGGTGACCAAACAGCTTGGGAAACCTTTGTCTACGGAAGGCTGGCTGGCTGCTCCTCTCCAGATGGGGAATCCCCGCCATGTGCTAGCACCAGGGATTCTAGAGGCTTCTGCCTGGGTGACACGATCCAGTGTTCCTCTACACACACCCATGCACCAAGGTTCCCTTGCCATTTGAATGTCATGCAAGTTTCCCAGTACCACAAAGACAATGGCAACCCTGTCTTGAGCCCCACACAGCCCATCATCGGGGTGCCTGTGGAGACAATGTCTCCAGTGTCAGTGGTGTTTTTCTCCTCCTACAATTGTCAACGACTTTGACTATTCTCATTTCTTGCTCCATTGTCAACCCAGCCACTTGAAACCCTCACATAATTAACTACAAGCCTGCCTGTGTGCTGCCAGGAAGGCCTTCCACTAGGGCACAGAAATGTTCATCCCGTATTTATCGACTCCCTCCTCAATGAACACATGTGATGCCAGAGGACCAAGAGCCAAGGTAACGAGGTCAATGCCCTTCCTGCGACCTGCGGGTCAGCGTTTCACTGAGCAGGTGTTGATAAAGGCCCTGCAGGCCAGTGAATGAGGGCACTGGGTCCGGATGCCCTAACCTCTCAGGACACAGCCTGGTGCTAGGAGACGCTGCTAGAGGCTGCAGGGCATGGCCCCACCCTGACTCCTCCGTAGCTGGGGTGGGGGGAGCACCCTAAGTTCCAGGAGAAAGCTGGCTGTGCCTTCTTCTTTGCTTGAGACAGACCCATATTCAAAGCTGGAAGGCCTGTCCTGACATCCTGATCCCAAGGCCACTAGACGCTGAGCCCTACCTCCAGATACCAGGTGGCCCCCACCTTGAGCTCCACCTCACTCCTCCTTGTCTGAGAGGCCACTGCTGCTCACGTCCTCTGGACAACAGCACGAGGGACACCTCCTGCACAGAGGCCTGGTTCCAGCTACAGCAACACCCTATATCTTGTCTGAACACCATGCTCCAATTCCCTGGGGTTCATAGACGAGCTGTGGTGGTGAGGGAAGGTTCTGGGTGCCCTTTCTATCCTTGCCAAAACATCCCAAATACACTGCACTCCCTACTTAGCTGTGGTTTCAGTTACTCACAGTCAACTATGGTCTATGGTCTATGGTCTCGAAATATTAAATGACGTAGTCTAGAAATACACAACTCATAAGCTTTAAATTGCATGCCATCCTGACTAGCAAGATGAACTCTCACACTGTCCCACTCTAAAGCTTTAGAGGACAAGGGCAAGTACTTCTGTCCAACAGCCAGGATGCATATCAACTGACAGGAAAGAAACCCAACTCAGATGAGCTTATGCAGGAGATATTTGTCACCAAGGTTCTGGGCTGACTTAAGAGAGCTGGCCCACGGACTTCAATGACAGCAGCACAGGCCACCCTTCCCTGCCCCCCTCTGCTCACCCATGTCCATCATCCTCACCTGCCTCTGCAGGTGACCCAGCAAGGAAAGGAATCCACAGGCTCAGCTTGAGCCAGGTGCCCTGGCCAAAGGGCTGGGACTCCTACCATGCGAGCTGGGTGTGTGGTTCCCACCAATCAACGGGGGGCTACACACAGCCCCCTCAACTCTCTACAACTGTAGCCAAACGGAATCGCCCCATGGCAAGCGTTTCTCAAACTGTGAAGAGAAACATCAAAGAACTCCTAAGGTTAACTAGATGTTTTTAACGAGACAGAATTACTCTTTTTGCTTAAAGCTTTTAAACTATCTGACACTAAAAGAGGTCCAAAAATTAAATACAACAAATATCGCAACACAAATGAACTCACAATTACACTAATGTGATGAATGAGGCAGAAGCAATCACAAGAACATGAGCCTACGACTCTAGAAAGCCTCTCTGCGATAATCCCTACTCCGTCCTTGTCCAGCCTGAGGCCACTTTACAGCCCACGCAGGGGCTATCCGGCCACAGTAACAGTGGTTAGCTGCCACCACGCCCCAGATAACAAGCTGTCAGGCAGGGCAGAGGATCAAATCCCCTACACCTGGCACTGCAACACATCACGCTTCTGCTTTAAATGAAACAAAGAGCTTTAGAACAAAACGTGGCTCGCCGTGTCAGTACACAGCTCTGACCTGCCCACTTTGGATGGAGCGCGCCCATGGCGGGCCAACGTAGGTGGCAAATTCAAGATGGCACCCACTTTGCCCTCCTGCAGAGAAGAGCAGTCAGCCCTGTGTGTACACCAACATGGGCCTCCAGGGTTCACCAATAGCTGCTGCTTGTGAAGGAGCAAGTGTTCCAACCCACAGGAGAGGGTCAGAGAGGACTGCCATTCATCTGACGACTTCCAGCCACCTGGCTGCTCCCTCCGGTCTCCATGGAGAGGCCTCCCTGAGTACCCACTCTGGCAGGAAGTCCCAGTGGGGGCAGCTGTGGCAGTCTGCCGATGCAGCACGCCCTTGGCTCCTCAGGCCTCTCCTCTCCCTGTATCGTCAGGTGATATTCTGGGGTTTTTTTTCCCATTTTATTTATTTATTTATTTATTTATTTAATCATGTGATATTCTGCATGCATTCTGCAGAGACACTGGAGGCCCAGCTTACCATGGTAGAAGGCTTCCCTCAAGCTCCTGGCTCCAGAAGAAAGCCGGGACCTAAAACAGGCCTAATCAGTCAAGTATTCTTTCCCATACGTAAGACAGACCACAAAGTGCTAATAAAGGGCACAGTCTTCTACACGTCTAGAGTTCCTTGCTTTTTCAGCACACACACACACACACACACACACACACACGCACGCACATTTTGATTTTTAATCTCACACTTGTCTTTATTGGAGTATTACTTTCTTCTCTTCAATGCTTCCAGGAGATCCTAGAAGGAAACGTTTCTTATTCAAGACACACTAAGCCCTATTTTGCTTCTGTTATCTTTACACCTGTCCCCTGTGGTTGTGCAGGACGTGGTCCCATCTCCAGCCTTCACATTAAGCAACAAAGACACCAAGAGGAAAGGTTTTTTCCAGAGAAGAGAGGAATGCAGGGCGGGAGCAGTGTCATTCATGGGAGATTTCTGTTTCCTAGGCTGAAATTAAGGTCCTTGAAAAAACAATGTTGACAGATTTGCGAAAAGTGTTTCAAAATAACTTAAAAAAAAAAAAATGTTTCTAAACAAGACAGATGAACAGACCTGGCCAACAATACTATTGTTAAAGTAAAAAAGCAAAAATGCCCTGCATTTCTGATATCAGAGCCAGTGCTATGGAAGTACTGCATGAAAATCTGTATTTCAGAGAGAACACAGAAAGAGTAAGTAGTTCTAGGCTGGGCTTCCGTGTGGCAGGCTGGCGCTAGAGCAGGACTTCTGGTCTTCTTGTACTTGCAATTTCTTCTTCATATTGCTCCGAGCAAGTTTTATTCACCCACTGGTGAAAGTCCTATTTGGCAAATGAGACTATGTTGAGACGTTTTGAGGAACGCTGGCCACACCATCACTGGTGACACACACTCCGTTCTTCCAGGACAAAGCATACATCACCCTTCTCCTTACAGAAACTCCTACATCTTCCTTCAGGTTTATCCAAGGAAACTTCACAGGGAAAGTGACTCAGCTCATACTTGGGCAGTGCCAGCTACATAAAAATGGCAGACCAATGTGGAAACAGGAGAGGCCTTGACCAGAGTCAGTCTCCGGTTCAGAACCTAAAAACCTGACCAGTCCTTTTCCTGAAACCTAAAAGCAAAGTTTCCTCTTGCCAAAGGAGCTGAATATCCCTGTGGCCTCTCAGGAAGTCTGGACAGGCCCAAGCTATTATGTCTGGGTCTTAAATGACTCTCCAAGGATTGTAAGTCAGTGGCTGCATCACAAGCCTATGGAGATGGTGGACACTTGTGGAGATTTCCTGCAGGCCTGGCAGGAAGAGGAGGAAGAGGAGGAGAGGCAGGTGGAGGAAGAAGAGGAGAAAAAGGAGGAGGTATCCTGTGCTGTCCCTGAAGGGGCTATGGGAAGCCAGCCCCCTTCCTCTCTTTGCTTCCCAGCTGCCACAAAGTGAGCAGGTTTCCTCTGCTCTGTGCTTCAGCATGGTGCAAGTAATCACAGACTGAAACCATGAACCAAAACAAAGTCAAGCTTATCTCAGCATCTGTCATAGCAATGGAAAAGTAGCTACGATATAGTCTTGATGCTGCACGTGCTTTTTCTGAATAAGCCATGCTCCGGCTTATGCTGGGTCACTGAAACGCAGAGCTTGGCCTTGATTTTGCTCACTCGACAGTGCATTACTAGCATAGTACTTTAACATCTGGGAAACCTTCAAAACTCTACACTAATGGAGCCAGGGGAAAACAAAGGGAAGATGCAGCTAACAAACCCATTAACATGGTCTCCAGCTTGCTACAAGCGCGGCATCTGTGCACCGCAGGACCCCGTGTAGAATTTCAGCTCCAGGCAAAGCCAGGCAGCCTTGCCCCTCTCCTGGCCCCTGCTGACCCCCTCCCCATCCTTCGCACCTTCAGGAACAGGGCTGGAGAGGCACCTGTAGATTTGCTCCGAATATGTTATCTCCTTTTAGACTGCCACTGACAGAGTATAGGTAATACAAATTCAAAAGCTCTCTGCTTGAGATGACTGGAGTTGGTGGGATTGTTTGTTTTTATAATCACAAGGAACGCTTATTTTCTAATTCACAAGTGTCAAAGTTGACTTCCTCAGAAAACACTTTATGTAAGTAGCAACAAAATTCTACGAAGAGTTCTAAATCCAAAGCAACACACAGAGATCAATGAAATGCCGGGAAGAAAAGTTATCTTTGGAACAGGGCAGGAAGCCAAGACCAGGGGCAGCCTGCCAAAGGCCTTCAAGGGGTGAGCCTGAGCCAAATGCTTCTAACTTCTTCACCACAAACTAAACCTGAGGAGAGGCGGCCTGGCCGTCCCGCATCTTGGAAACAGGAAGTGAGCCTGACACTTTGCATGGTTTACAACATGTAGACTCTGGAAAGTGCTACATTAATGGCTGGCTTTAGCTCTAAACATGGAATATCGTTTCAACTATTTGCTGCTGGGTGAAACAGAGCTCACACCAGCACTTCATACCCTCATAACAAAAGAGGACAGTGAAAGGAAAGGAAGGAGGAAGAGGAAAATGGGAAGAAATGGGAGGAGGAGGAGGAGGAAGAGGGAGAGGGAAGTGGCAGGCCAGATCTTTACACAGCACATCTCTGGAGAGAGGCCAGAGCTTTGGCCACTCTGGAGTGCTCTCTTGGCTGACACTATCTGGGGGTGAAGGACACCCTGGGGGCCTCCCCCATGCTAATCTAAGGTGGCCACAGCTTTTACTGAGAAGCTGGCAGTAACAGGGATGATAAAAACCCACAAAGAAAACAGCAATTTTGGGAATGGAGCAGTAAGCAGGGCCTTTGAGGCCTGGTAGCTGCAGCGATTGCCCCAAAGTTGCCCAGCAGCACTGCCGCAGAGTGGATTCAGCTGGCAGGGAGGGGCACCCTCGGGCTTCACAGGGATATCTTGCTCCTGGGCATGTGGTCCTCCTCTTTAACCACCAGTGCAGAACAGAGGAAGGATGGGGCCAGAGGACAGAGCTGCTGGGGCGCTCTGCAGGAAGTGCCATCTCTGGCTGCAGCTGGCAGGCTCTGCTCAGTGGCTGGAAACACACTCCAATGGGGGTCCATGGGAGCCCAAAATCTGGAACCATGGTTGTTTGTTCATTTGCTCAACTGGTGCCAAGCCAGGCACTTATGGGAGTGCACAGTTGAGTCAGAGATGATCACTGCCTCCAGGAGCCCAGTGGTGAAGTACAGCATTCTCATAAAACAGAAACCAAAAGCAATGAAACATCGCCCAGGGCTACTCAGGAGGTGAGGAAGGAGCCTGAAACTTGGTGGGCAAGGATTTAAGGAGACACAGACAAATCTGACTTCAGGCACACAAGCTCTCAGGGAAGAGCGTGAACTAAGAGGCTAGAAAAACCTAGTGCTGGGGCCAACGAGATAGCTCAGCAGACTTAAGAG
This sequence comes from Capromys pilorides, assembly GCA_004027915.1. Lineage (NCBI taxonomy): Eukaryota > Metazoa > Chordata > Mammalia > Rodentia > Capromyidae > Capromys > Capromys pilorides. Next base: position 111,895 of record PVKN010000040.1, on the reverse strand, counting down.
CCTGCTTAAGCAAACACAGGGACCGAGGTTGGACCCCTGGCACCCCATTCAGCAACAGCCCTGCCCCCAGGGTGGGCTGAGCCAGCCAGAGTACGGGTGTGATGGCACACAACTGTAATGCCAACACTGGAGAGGCTCGAAGGAGGAGGATCAGAGTCTAGGCTGTGTGTTGAGACCCTATAATAACCAAATACATTTAAAAGAAAAAAAGAAAGAAAGAAAGAAAGAAAGAAAGAAAGAAAGAAAGAAAGAAAGCCAGCCAGCGCTTTAAGGAACAAGAAGGGGCTGGACAGCCAGGACAGGCTAGGTTCCAGGGAGCTTATAACATCAGTTGCTAAGCTTGTAGCAACAAGGCATGCTCTAGGTCTAGTGGTATTCAAACAGAACACTGTTCAAATATATATGACAGGTGCTGGTGTGCTCTTAGACTGCTCCTACAGGACTCTTAGGACAAACCTCTGGCTCACTTGGTACAAACTGGGAGGATTCTGCCTATAAGGATTGTGGTGGGCATCACTTCTCACTAAGAGGGCAAAGAGTGGCAGCCCCAGCTCAGGCCTTGAAAGGCTGGACCAAAATGGCACCCATGAGGACTGGACAGGTGAACTCACAATCAACACACACAGGGAAACTCTTCATCCCACAAGGGCTCCAGGGCAGAAAAACTAATCCTAGAGTCAGGGGAGCTTACCAACTCTGAAGGATGCACTGGCTCCACAAATGCAAAACCCAGTGACAAATAACAAAACAAATGCAAAACCCAAACACAACTAAAGAAGCTACAACCACCCGGTAATTCAAGAGCCAAGCAATGTCAGGTCTATCAGCCCAAACCTTACCATGGGCCATTCTCTGCCCTTGAGCTAGGATTCCTAGATGACCTCATTCTAGGTGCTGTAGCAACGACATTTCTTAAGAAAGTTGCCAGAACTATCTTCCACCTTGGTGCTATTCCAGAAAGATGCCGGGCATAATCATATTTTTGTTTCTAAAGAGAATGTGAACAAGTTAGGATATCTATGTAATCTGATGCCAAAAGATACTTTCACCATTATTTCTTTTTTGGAGAAAAGAGAAATAATGCAGCTGAATTTTGAAATGGAGAAAAGCAATAGAGAACAAAGGCCCCCCACAAAGTATCTCTCTATCACATACTGTAAGTAAAATTACCACCATCAACAGCAGTAACATGAAGGCTAATTAAAACATCTACTTGTGCTTTTACATTTTTTGAATAAAAATTCTTGGCAGTCAGGGAAAACGTGCCTTCAAGTTTTATTTTTCAGAATTGATTCCATCTCCCATAGCAAGAAATTTGTAAAAAAGCTTCAAATTTTTAAAAAGCCAGCATGCAGAGGCCCATCTCCCAAGCCCTTCTGGCTCCCTTCCCCCGGGCCAGGACGCTGAAGAGGGCAGGGTGGCAGGCCTCCATCAAATGGAACTCAGCTGGCCCAGGAAAAAGCAGCTGCTGCCTACCGCCCTCGACTAGCGACAGCCCACGAGCAGGGACCAGTGAGAGTCAGGCCCTGGGAAGGCAGCTGCACACCTGCAAGACAGCTGTGAGCACATTCAGAATGCCAGGTCACTGCGTGGGAGGCCTGCCACTGATGGGTGACGGAAACTGGGGTCACAGATGAGTTAGAGACACTTACAGGTGCAAAGCCTGTGACAACAGCGAAGCCAAAGCCCTGACAGCACTGCTCAGTTCAACAGCTCAGGTCCTTATTTCATCAGCCCAAGTGAGGGGCAGAGGAATGTGAGAGGCACAGATGGCACCAAGTCAGAGCTCCTGGGCTCCTGGCCTGCTTCAGGGACTAACTTAACCACCTTCTCTCAGGCAAATCACGAACTGTGCACTCAGTGTCCCCCAGCAGATGTGGCTGGCTCCCTTCTCCCCACACCTCCTCTCCCACCCTGATGTACTGGGCCATGCTGGCAGGGTGTCCAATACAACAACAGTTGGGTTTACCCTGTGTTGTCATGGGCTTCTCACCACAAAGCCTGCCCAGCACAGGGAAATTCTTGCCCCTCGTCTCAGAGAGGACACTGCTCTCAGAGAACAGGTCATCTTGTCCCCAGCTGTGGGCACAAAGTAATAGAAGGACCCTGGTTGCTACACTGTCCTCTCCCAGAGCAGGCATGAACAATACTGCAGAGTCTCTGAATGCAGCCCCTCAGGGAGGATCCCTCCTCCCACGGCCTTGGGAAGGCCAGCAAGCTTAGCAGCCTACTGCTTCCCTGAAGAAGGACTCTTCTCCTGTGTCCTTACTGTTCACAAGAGCATGACCAAAGACACTGTGTAGGATGGACACAGGACTCTACTTTTTGCTCAGTTTTGCTGTGAACCTAAAACAGAAGTGTTTCTTTTAAAAAAATAGTAATATAGCGTTTTTTAACTAAAAGAAAAAAGAAAAAGACTTCTGACGCTAATTCCAAAAGGGTTTTTAAGCTGCTCTACTCTGGACAGTTCAGAAAAGGGGAGAAATAAGGAATATAAAAGCCTCTAGAAATGTCCATAGTTCAGTCTTTTAAGGCATAAATTCTAAAGCTCTGCATTCATCAGATTACATGGCATAACAGTCAGAAAATCCTTCAAATTTCAAATAAAGTCAAATAAATATAGCACCCTGTAGCTCTTAAAGGAGCAACATCAGATCAGACCCTCCACCCAAAGAAAGGGCTACGCAGACCAAGTGCTGGGCGGCTGGAAAAGCCCCCTATGACCTCACAGGACTACCTGGGGTGTAAGAGCCCCCTCTTACCCAGGATCAGGAGTGGCTCAAATTCCAAGCAAATCTGAATTTTTGGGTCTTGCCAGCATGTGACCCTATTCCTACACACCACTGTGTCACCAACCAGATCCCACAGCAGGGCAGCAGGGGCCTCTGTGCCCAAGCTGGTTGGTAAAGGGGGACAGAAAAACCTCTCGCAAACCGCACTGCACTTAGAATTATCTTCCACACCTCTACCCCTATAGTAACTTTGACTGTCGCTCTAACACATGAGGGTACTGGGCATGAACACAGACTTCACATACGACATGTGTCTGTCATAATGCCACAGCATGGAGGCCCAAACCACATACACTCAGCTCCCTGGGGTCCTGTGGCTGCTGTGAAAGTGCACTCTCTCCCAGGCCAGCAGACAGCGCCTCTGGCTGTCTGACAGCACCTCCCGTGTTCCTCTCCTCCAAAAGACACCGGGCCCATTGGCTTAGAGCCCCATTCTACCTCATCCTCTTTAAAGATGCTGACTCCAGGCACAGTTACACTAGGATCAGGGAGGGCATCGGCATCCACAACACCGTGCCTCAGTCCAACGCATGGACCGGCACAAGTCCATCAGCAGAGCTGGTGCTGCCCACGGAGACTGAGGACCAGAGGAGCACCGCCTCTGCTCATGGGGGTGCAGGCCCGTGGTGGATACAGAGAAACAACTCCTCTTCTCCCCTCCTCATATCTGACTGCAAGTGTTAGAGAGGAAGCATGGCTCTGTGAGTGCTTCACAGTCACCTTCTGACTGAGTGCCTCAGGTAACGCCAGAACCCAGTGTCAGGAAGAGAAAGGAGAACAGCTCCAGCTCACAAAGCAACCAGCAGCAGAACGAGGACCTCTGGCCTAGAGCGCAAACTCCTGCCCCAAGTATTTCCCTCAAGGCCCAGCAGTTCCCTTTGCTTTTATGGCCCCCGGTCAGGCATCCTGAGTACAACACTGAACACACACCTTTAAAAGCAGAGCCGCAAGCCTGATAGAATCTCAAGTAGAATTAAAAGATAGCAAAACTTTAATAGGTGAGGTCCCAAGAAGAAAACTATCTGAGGACAAGGACACAGCCTTCTCTGTCCTCTTGCTGCTCTGTGCTCCAGGTAATGCTTTCCTCTGCATCACGCAGAATTTCTTATCCCTTCACTGTGCCGGCCCATGAGCCTCTTACGTGGCTCTACTCCCGCTTCCATTTTCTATCACTGGCAAACATATTATATTCTAAGTGCATTATAAACTGCACCTTACACTATCACATTTATTACTTTATATAATTTTGTCTGTAAAAAAGCAAAGAGAAGACAGTGAGGCTCAAGTTACAGACCATGATACAGCAGAAGCCGGGTGGGGCACCACGCCTGCTTCCTTCCCTTTCCCTGACCCAGCAGCACTCTCCTATTCTGTTGCAGCTTTGCTCGAGGTTGCCTCCTTTTTACTGTGACAGGCAGGTGTATCACCCTGTATGTGTTCTGGGCCTACAACATAATCAGCATATATTATTTTATAAAATTTCTTTCTCGATTCAGTTTAACAACAGAAAAGTTATAAATTTATAATATCTTTTGTAATTCCATGATTACCTTCAGTGGTATTGTTTATTTTCTCATCTGAAATACTGTCTCTGGTCATTTGCTTTCTGCCTTTACAAAAAGGCTCTCGATTCACTCCTTTTTTTTTTTCCCCACCTGTTTCTGCTTTGCAAGCCTGGGCCTGTTTTTATTTCACCTCCTTCCTTCTCCTTCCTCTCTCCCAAAGGCTTTCTTGAAAGTTCCTGTGACTCTTCTTGTAAGGTCAGCACCTCTGGGGAGAGCCTCAGACCGTTCTCTTTTTTGCAGCCTACATCTCCTGCCTGACAAAAATCTCTGGGCCGCTGCACTGGAGGCGGGGGCAGGGACAGTGGCCTGCTTCTCTGCGTGACACTTTCACTTCAACAGGGTGCTTGGTGGAGGCAGTTAGATCTTCTCAGCTTGACTTCAAGCAAGCCAGACGCCAGATGGCAACAAAAGTCCCCAAATTCTCAGCCTAGGATAAAACACTGACCATAAAGTTAGGGCTGGACACAGTCTCACCTCTGCACCCTGGAGCTCTAAGGCTGGAGGTGAGAAATCCCACCATCCTGCCCTCCTGGGGTTACCCAACCTGTTTCTTCAAGAGGATTGCTTTTATCATTATATACTGGGTGGGAGAAACAGGTAACACCTTAAATAATACTATAAACTCCTGCCATCCTTGCTGAGAGTTGGTGGATTTTCATGAACAGATGTTTCTTCTCTTTGCTGGAAGAAACATCCCAGATATTTTAATTCAGTGTTTTCTTAAAACAATTTTCTCTGGTTACTATTGCTTCACTGAGTGGATTCATAGAGCTCCTACCACTATCATTCCAGAGGCAGATGTCAATAAAATCTTTCCTTAATTCTTTATTCTTGATCATTCAAATAGGGTATGCAAAATTATTTTCAGCCTAACATCCCATGTTAAGGAAGATGGCAGCAACCAGCAAAATAGAAACTACATATATCATGAGGAAATTTCTCCCAGCAGAAGTCTGCCATGCCTTTAAATACACTGTACATTATTTTTGTTAAAAGTAACAGTACCCAGATATAAATTCTATGCAGCAAGTAATTTGTAAAATGTGAGGAAAATCTGCCATCAGGAGAGGGTGTGATGCCACGCAACAAGCAGCTAAATAGGCAGATAAGTCACACAGCCTCCTGAGCAGCCAATCTCCATATGGGGGGTGGGGGGTCCCCTTGCATTCCAGGCCGCTCACCTGAGCAAGCCAAAAGGTCACAATCGACACCCAGGAGAAATGTGCTCAATCCTCTCAATAAACAGCTGGTCAGGGTGACAAGGCCTGGGAGAGAACATGGTCACCAACACATACCCAGATGGCATTCTCAGAATCCAGCTGAGGAGGCGGCCAGGAACCAACTGTCCTAGTCACCTTCTTATCTTAGGGGCAAAATACCCAACACCCCAATTAAAGGAGGAGTGGTTTATCCAAGCTTGCATTTTCCATCACAGTTGGCAGGGTAGATGGGTCTTGCAGAAGAAAAGTTGTTTGTATCATGGTGACCAGGAAGCAGGGAGAGAAATGTGGAGATGGGAGGGAGCCTCCAGGCAACCCGCGTCCCCAGCAGGCCCCACCTCCCAACCGCAAGCCAGCTACAGAACCCTATATTGCTAACACCCTCCAAAGCCTGGCCTATATGAGTGCATGAGACTCCTGGAGACATCCAGACATCAGCCATAATGTCAACCAACCACGGCCACCTGACAGGAGTGGTTGGGGCTGGGGGCATCCCCAGGCTGAACTTCCAACACAAAGCCATCGCCCCATATCATCAGGGGAGAGACCAGAGAAACTGGCCCCAATGCCAGTTCAACCCTGCCACGCGGGAGCTGCAGAAATGGGCTGCACCCTGGATCCCTGTCAGGACCAGACCCCTTGTCTATAAAACAGGACCCTTTAACACACAAAGCCCAAAGCCAGTACTTAACAAACTTACAGCTGCTGTTATCGGGACAGGAACCCAGCTGAACTCTATTTCCTGCTGGGGTCTGATCAATGGAAAACTGACACCGGAATGTCAAGAGTCATACACCATGCACAGGCCCCTTGTGTACCCAGTCCAAGTTGGCCCCTGACTGTGCCCACTCTCACCACCATGGCAAACCAGTCTTCCTGGAAGGGCCAGGGATGTCCAGACCCCTGTCCTCACAGCCCTCCAAGATCTCCAGGCCAGCTGAGGGCAGGCAGACTCCATGAGTAAAACAGGCGTAGTGACAAAGAGCCTGATGCACTGGCCCTCCTGGAGCAGCACAGCGATGGGGCCAACACCTCCAACAAGAGGCGCTGCAGTACAGAAATCTCTGGCAGCTGCTCCTGGCCACTGATGTAATTTGATGGCAATTTTTAACAGCAAACCACACAAGGAGAACTATTCACTCTTCTCTGGCTTTAGGGACTACCCTGAACATGAAATTCCCAAGAGTTAAAAGAGAGCACAGATCCAATCCTGCCCCTAACCAGTGTGTACCTGGGGGACTCTCACCTCTCACCTGAGGCCTCATTGTCTGCTCCTCTGTGATGTGGGGAAGATGGGCCCAGCCCAGGGGTGTGGGTGACCCTGGGCCTTTGCTTGTGCTGCCTAGAGCCACCTGCTTAAACATTAAGTGCACAGGGCTTGCTGATCCTTTTCAGTTTTCACACCCACTCAGAGCACAGGCTCACTCTCTGCGCCTGCCATCAGGTTATCAACTTGTGATGTTAAATCGAGTGAAACACACCGCTCCTCCTTGGCTGGGGTTGCAAACCAGACTGACTGTCTGTCTGTCTGTCTGTCTCTCTCTCTCTCTCTCTCTCTCTCTCTCTGTGTGTGTGTGTGCACGCGCATGTATGCATGCACTCATGTAGCAATGCTGCAAAGAAAACTGCTACTGGAACAGCACCAGGACTCAAGGACACTGATTTACTCTGTGTCCCCAACCCTGAGAGGTCCCCAGGCTGTTCATGAGACCCTCCTGCCCTAGGTCAGAAAGTCTCACACTTTTGGGAGAGGCATTTGCAGAATCTTATTCCCAACTCAGGAAATTCAGCCACCTGACTGCTGCACTCACCCTGTGCAAATCCTCCCCTCCGAAAGTGCACAAGGTTCACTCTATTACTGTTGGAAATGCAACTTGGTTTTGGCTAACTGGGTCTCTCCTACAATTAGATACAACTAGAATTTATCGTTCCCACTACTGTCTGACCCATTTTGGATTCTGAGTGCTTTTTTCCTCCATCAACAAAGAAATGTAACCTCTTTTCATTTCCCACCCGCCCCCCCATAATTTTTTTAATTAAGAAGCCATCATTAAAATTCTTGTTTTCTTATGAACATGTTTTGTTTTCTAAGCAGAAAGAGTTCACATCACACATTGTAAAATAATTCCGGGAAGCAGATCTCTCACAATCTGTTAGGACACTGCAGGATGCGCTGATCAAGCCCCAGCTGTTACTGGCCAGCTGTAGACACATCCTCTCCAACCCTCCGGCCATGGCCAGCTGCAGGGGAGGGCACAGCTGTTCTTGATCCTGACCTTGTGCACTGGGGAGCCCTGTGGCCACAGGCGGGTGGTGATTTGAGGGCAAGCAAACGTGAAGCCCTAGTTTTGAACAGCAGGAGAGAGGAAGGCATCTCCATGAGGACAGTTAAGGGGTTGGACAGAAGCAGACGACGGGCACCTCCAGAGGCATCTTGTGAGCTAACCAGGGCAGTGGCAGACTCCTCATCAAAACCCCACGCCCCACCTGCCCATCCAACGGTGACTGCACAGCGCTCCCACGTGGACAGCTTCATCTTCACATCGGGCTCCTCTCCAGAGTGAGGCACTGTTCTCAGGTTCCTCCTTTGAAGAGATTCCTGCGTGACAAGTGGCAGACTCACAAAAAAGAAGCCTGCAGATAAGGCCTTTGGTGGTGACGCCCAGCTTCCTGGGGGGACTGCCTGCTCTGTCCCCCATCTTTCCTATATGGGAAATGCTGCCACTGTGTCCCAGAAGAGCATGCCAAAGGCATGGGGTCGTCCCTTCCCCTAGGAGTCCCTACCCTGCCCCAAGTCATGGTAAATCTCTCGCCATGGCCTTTGCTCCACGTCAACCCCAGCCCACCTCAGGGATAAGCTCCCTCAACTAGGCCTTTTCAGGCTGGGCACCTCCCACCACAAGCACACAGATCTCACTAAGATGTGCACTGGAGAGGATATGGATGGAGAGGATGGAAAACAGACTTCTGAGGCTGTGGAGCGGAAGATGTGTAAGTCCTACATAAATCCCACCTCATCAAAGCACAGAGCTCAGGCCCAACAATTAAGCCCATCTCCTCGTCCTTTCTTTGCACTACTTTCTGCCTTAAGCAGTCTCTCTCTCTAAGAAGCTCCCTCTTGCTTCCAAGCCACAGAGCTCATTATGCATAGAACACTCCTATTCGCTCAGCCTTTTTCCCTGGGGTTGCATCTTAGGGCCTTTGACTAAGAGGCCTGCAGACTGGGAAGCAGAGGTGGTGCTCCCTCACTCGAGACCACCGTGCGACGCCAGCATGCAGTGCACACCACATCTGCAGCCACAAGGCCCTGCACAGCGCCTGAGAAAGGGATATAAGGCGGGGAGATGGAGAGCAGCCTGAAGTCAGCCCTTGCTCTGCTGCAATTCACATGCTGTGCTTCCGTGGTTCAGAGGAGGGCGCAGACATTGACACTGCAATAACATTAGCCACTTGGCACTCAGGTCCTGTTTTTTAAGACTATACTCCAACAGAAGAAATGAGTGTTCTTGGAAGATAGCTGATTGTCAGTGTGAGACAGGAAATGTGTCAAACAGCCAAGAACCTCTTACAGTGTCGAGTAAAGAAATGTCTTGAAACAAGCATAACACAAAACACAATGCCCCGAGTGATGGAGCATGTCGAAGAGCCTCGGAGCCAAATGAAAGCGTTCCCAACAGCCGAGGCAAAACACGCAGGCAGGGAAACAACCTAGTGCTGCACTGTAGTCCCAAGAATAAAGTAAATAGCCCAGGTGCACCTGCTATGATTGACTAAATAAGCGCAAGAGGCAAGGCCAATGTCCTGCACAGCAGGCACTCCAAGCAATCCATGTCGCTACTCCTCCCTCAGAGAGTTTCTGGTGGGTCCAGGGCGATCTCACTCACACGCCAGGCCTTGTAGCTGGGTCAGATGACTTACCTCCCTCATAGAGTGAAGCTCGGCCATCATGCTCCCTCACCTCCATGCACAGTGGGTGGCCGGGTTCCTTCCCAAGAACACAGTGCAGAAAGGAGTGGGTGTGACTCCACAGCAGAGACACCCAACAGCCCCTACCTCAGCTGGGGATCAAGCCATGGTGCCAGCACAGCCTCTTGATGGAGTACAATGAGGACACATCGCCCGAGCTCTTCATCCTGGTTCTCTTGGTCACCTCATGAGCATGGCCATCTCTGCTAAGCTCACAACCCCAGTGTAGCAATGGGCAAAACCATGAGACAAAGCCAAACTGAAAGGCATCCCCAAACGCCTGAACACCTCCAAAGTGTCAGGGTTATCAAAAGCAGGAATATTTTAACAAACAGTCATCATCAAGAGAAGCAAAAGGAGATCTGACAAATAAATGGAACGTGGTGGCCTGGACTGGGTCCTGGGACAGAAGCATCCCATTAACCAGAGAGCAGCACGAGCAGTGCATGAGTACCCTTCCTTTTTCCTCCACTGGGCCTGTTTCACTAAACTCTTTACCATAAAAATTCTCATCTTGGTATCATGGAGGATACACACACTCTTGGGGCTCAGCACCTCACTCCAGGACCCTGCTATGCTCCTTAGCCCTCCTGCAAGGTCCTCCAGGGGCCACTCAACACCTGACCCCACTCCAGTCTTGCAGTATCCTGTGCATACCTGGCTCCCCCGTTTTTCAATCACCAGTCACCTAAAAACCACCAGACCCAAGACTTAAGGCTCACACGGGCAGTGGAAATGAAATGCTGGTGGCCTGAAACATGGGCAGAAAGTCAGAGCCAAGAATAGGCTACACAGGACAGGAGCTGGGGTGGCCAGATCTGGGACCCCAGCTAGGCATCCTGAGCCCCCAGGCCTTTCAGGCCTTTCAGGCTTGGTGCTCCCAGACTCATCCCCACACATAGAGGAGCCAGCAAGGGGAACAGGACCTCAGAGACAGGTGCCTGGGTGCCTCAGTTACTCTAGTCTCATTGCTGGGACAAATATCTGCCATCCAAAATGAAGGAAGGAAAGGTTTACTTAGCTCACAGTTACTGGAGGTTTCAGTCCACACTGAGCCGGATCCAAGGCAAAGAGGCACATGCAGAGGCCAGCAGTTCATGGCAGTGGAACAGCAACAATGCAACGGGCCAACAACGGCAACAGAGAGAGACTCTGTCTCTCTTCTATTCAGGTCTCTGCCCCAGGTTGGGCATAACACTCACCCCTATAATCCTAGCAGTACTAAGACCTATAATCCCAGTGAATCACCCATAATCCCAGTGGATCATGAGTTAATCTCAAACTCTAAAAGTCCCCACCGCATGACTGCATGAGGCTTTGAGGGGACAACTAGACACAAACCATAATACTAGGTCTCTCTGTTGAGCAACATACACTACAGTGATAGGGCAGTGACAAGCATGGAGTGGAATGCAGCCCGACATGCAAGGAAGAGAGCACTCTAGGTCCACTCCATCTAGAGGCTTCTGGCTCTCCTGGGAGAACCTCTGGTCCAGGGAGTGGGAGGGACTGGGGAGGCAGCAAGGGACAGCAGTATCCTGATGCAAAAGTAGGGGCTAAGGGAGCAGGGCAGAGGGCGCATGGACTGCCAAGGGTGCTAGGCACATCCAGTTTGTTCACGGTGGATGGCCACACAACTTCCCCTTGTTCAATTTCCTATGAATGCAGAGCAGGGGACAGGAGGATGGTACGGGGCCTAGAAAGGAAAGGAGAGGAGCCAACTCAGGCTGCCATCTTCAGCGCAGGGCTTCTGGGCCTTGGGAATGACAAGGCATAAAGCTGCAGCGATGCTGGACAGGCAGTCTGCTTGAAGGAAGCAAGCCAGGAGGCTGAAGGGACAGGGTCGCCTGTCCTGCCCGCTGGCAGTGGGGTCAGGCTACCCCAGCACCCACATCTGTCAGGAGAGCCGACAAGAGAAAGGAGGAGACCAGGACAGTGCCTAATCCATCAGGAGGGGGCCCCACAGCACCCCACCTAGCTCTGCACAGCTGTGGGCACACAAGCTGGTTTTGAGAAAAGAATGTTTCTGCCCACGGCCTCACAAGACTGAAAGTGAGAATTAGGAAGCAGCACTGGCTTCCTGTCCCCAGCACAGAGCCTGTGAAGGCTGGGTCACAAAATACAAGGTCAAACATGGAAAAAAGGCAACGCAAATTCAGGGTAACAGTGTTGGAGAAGGTGGGGAGGAATGTGTAGTTTCAATGGTACTCATAACAAAAATATCTTACGCTAGATTATTCTTACTGTTTTTCATATAAAGCTTAGCCTAGTAAACATTTTTATCACTATAAAATACAATAAGGCAACAGAGGGCAGCTTCCCCTCCTCCAGGGACTCAGCAAGGCCCAGCTGACTGGGAGAGTCCAACCCTCATGCTGGATCATCTGAAGCTGTAACAAGTAAGACTCCTCTCCATAAATCTCTCCCTGACGATTTGTGTGAGCACCATCATTTTATAAGAACTGGGCCACTGAATCCTTACGCCTACAACCACTTCAGATAGGTAAAGTCAAATGTGGCTCCCTAAAGGAACCAGCACCTGAGGGGGCGCAGAATTACCCAGGGGCCACTGCTGACTAGAAGAGATGGGTACAAGTGCATGAGAGCTCCAGGTATGAGGAGGAGACAGATGTAAGGAGACGTGCTCAGGATACACCAAGGACTAAGCCGGCACTGGGACAGCAGACACCAGCAGGCTTTGAGAAAAGCACGCAGCTTCTTTCTCTCCAGGCCAGTCAGACAACCTCACCCCACCCAGGAGTGACACCAGGCCCACAGTGTTCCCCCGCCCTCCTGCTCACTTCTTGCCTCTCTGTGAGGCCTGTCACACTCAGTGACACTTTGAACTTTGGGACAGACATGCCAGATGCAGGTGATCCAGTTTTGTCAGAACATCACTCAAAGGACAGCTGGCCTGGAAGGTGACTGCAGTGGAGCTGCCACGTGCCTGTGAGACCCAGGGTCACTCCTTAGGCACTTCTTGACCCTCAAGGCTCTTGTCCTTCCCCTGCACAGCAGCAATGGGCCACTGCTGCATAGCGGGCATGGGGCCTAGCAGTGGCAGCCTAACTGGCATGTGATGATAGTCGCCGGTGGGCTCAGAAGCCCCAAGGAGTGCAGTGGTCCCACATTGATCTGGGCAGCATCCGGCAACATGGCAGGCTGGCTGGAGAGTCAGTACGCTGCAGGGCCAGTGGAGATGGAACACCTTCTGCCTGTCCAGGGCTGCTGGCTAGACATGAGAGGGCCTGTGCAAATGCACTGGGGTGGGCTGTTGCCTCAGTCATTTGCTCCTTTGTGCTAAGGGGACACCAACAAACACCTGGAACCACAGCCGAGAAGAAGCCCGAAGGACAGCAAGCTCAGGTGCAGCCTGGGGCTCAGCCTGCGGCTCCAGTGCAGGGGGAGCGAAGTCTGCAGGGATGTTCTTAACTAGGTTAGCGACATGATGGTCCTCTGCACACAGTGCCACAGGCACTAATGACAGGCTCCAGACAAGAATCGAGACAAGCTGCTCCACCTCTCTCTAGACAATTTCCCTCTCTGCAGATCAGAATTGAGTAATGATTGCCGCATCAGGTAGCGTAGGATTAATATACTTCTCCTTGGCAAACCCCTGGCTCAAGGCCCAGCACCTGTCAAATGCCCAGGGGTGATCTCTTAGGAGTGATCTCCTGCGTGCCCGAGCAGGAGCCCTGCAGAAACACAACAAAGGGCTTCAGGTTTCTGCAGAAGCTGAGGGTAGCTCTGGGAGCTTGCAGGGAAGGCAGCTGGGGGGGGTGGGCACATCTGTACTGCTGCAGGGACAGGGGGCAGTGACCTCGGCAGCACTTCTGGAGACTACTCCCTGTCCCAGGGGGCTATGTGAAAAGTTTCAAAGGCTACAGGAGACAACACCACAGGAAAGGCTTTCTAACAAGACACACACTAGGGTCTCAGGGCCAGTTTTAGAAGCACACACAGCTCACAGGACAGCTGGTGCAGGCACTCTGGCAGGGGCCATCTCGGGTCATGCACATCAGGCTCCTGAGATCACTGTGGGAACCAACTGAGTCCAAGCCAGCCACCTAGGAACTGGGCCGGGGCCTCATGCAAGTGACCGCTCTCTCCGGGCAGGGCGCACACCTACTGCTATCTTAGTGCCCCAAAAGTCACTTGCAATTATTTGTTTCCAAGAAACAGACACATGCCAGCTCCTCCGAAGCTGTTTCACATACGAGGCAGGCAGGCAGTGGGACCCCTACTGACAACACTGTGCCCATTTGGTTTCCGCCCACTTGGTCGCCCTTTTCGGTGTTACAAACCTGTGGGCTACATGTGACAGTGGAAACCTCTGCTTCCTGGCCCCTGTGAGAAGATCCTGAAGCAGCCTACACTGCTGACTCACAATCAGCAGGGTCACCACTCTGGTTCCCAGTCTGGAACAACCTGGTTCAAACCAGTGGTCCCACGCAGATGCCCCAAGCATGCGATACCCTTCCTGTGAGGTCCCCACAGCTAGACCTGGCCTGTGGTTCTTAGGGCACAGCAGCCAGCCCCTGCAGTGTTGAGGACCTGGTCAACTCAGGAGTGAGACACTGTTCCTGAGACGCCTCGTGAGGCACACATGGGTCCCTACGTGGAGCACAGCAGGTTCCCATCAGCACCACCCTGCTGACCCAGGACCCCTCCCTGTGCCCCTGCAGTCTGTGAGCAGTGAAAGAAGCCTCCATGCGTAGCAGATACAGATGAGCTCACTGTGCCCTGCCTCTCCCCGCCTGGGCACTAACCAGAGTGCAGCTCCAGGGGATCCTGAGAGAACATGGCAAGGCTACGGCACCAGCTCAGCCTCTCCCACCCTGGACTTCCTTAAGCTCTGGACACAGGACCTGGTCCGGAGCAGCCAGACAAAAGTCAAGGACCAGAAGGCTGTTGACAAAGCTCCCTGGACATAGAGGGGCCAGTCCTTGGCCTCTGACAAGAAGAAATCTTCCTCATTCTAGGCCACCACCCTACTGAAGCTGAGGTCTTTGCCAAGTGGAACCTGTATGCCAGGGCTGCCTGCGGCTGCGATCTGGGTGGGAGCAAGTGGGAGGACACCAAGGTTTAAACACAGAGTGGCTGAGGCAGAAAAAGGAAACACCTGCAAATTAAAATGTATGCCCTGCTCTAGCTTTAAACACATCCCTCTCAGACAGCAAGGTCCAAAATAGCACCTCCTATTTCAGGGAGTTCAAACTCAGCTCCCACTAAACAGACTCCAGGTTTGGGGGTCAGGACTACACAGTAACAGAAGGTACAGGGTGCAGGGACTGTGAACAGCATGTAACCCAACCCCTACCCCAGCCCTGTTTTGAGGACCAGGACACTGAGGCTCTCGGAGGTAACGTGGCTGTGCATAATAGCCATGGTTTGAAAGTCTTCCTCTCCGTTTCTGACCCCTGCCCTGCAGCTCGCCTTGGTTCCCTCAAGGCCAATGCTGAGAGATCCTGGGACACAGGCAGGACAAAGGTGGTCACAGCAAAAAGAGGCCTAGACTGGCAACGGAGACCTTGGTTAGCCCCATTGTCAGGCTAGTCTGGGACCTCAAAGAAAACAGTCATAAAGTTGCTCCTGGCACTGTCACTTGCTGTGTCCTGGATCCACTAGCCATGGTGTCTCCAATCTAGGCAGAGAACCAGGGTGAGTCACCAACCCTGCTCGGGACACAGGGCCAAGAGGGAGCCTGTGGTGAGCCGCCCAGCCTCATCCAGCCTCAGAGTTAGAAGCAGTCTATAGCCAGGTCACTCCGGACGCCAATCCTGCACTGCCACACGCGTTATACCCAGCTGAGGCTACACCTTTAACCTGTGGCTCCTCGGCCTCCCCTCTGGGTAATGGGTGCCCAGCAGCATGGCGCTCATAAGACGGCTGTAAGAGCTGCACGATGTAATCGCCGTGTGCCCCCCCCCCCCACCACAGAAACAACAGGTAGGTGCTCACTGCTATTGTCACTGACACTACCACAAAGCCAATTTGACAGCCCCAAGACGTTGAGGACTTTTCTACCCAGCAGAAAGTGGAACTCTGGACATACTCAGACCATATCACAGGGTCAGGCAGGAAGGGGCTGTTAAGTACCCAGGGAACAGGGAAAATGTACAGCAGGAAAGGCCTAGGTGAAGGTCAATTATCTATTGAAAGTACACAGGCAGCCTCCTGTCCTCTGGAGCCAGGAAGAGCGGCTGGAGGGCCCTTGGGCCATTTCGGGAAATCAGGCCACCAGGCAAGGCGATCCTGCTCCTCTGACATGGTGGTGTGCCAGGGAAAAGCTCTGGGGTCCCCAGGAGCCCCACGTTGGCTCCCTCCCCTGTATTACTCTAGGGTAGGAAAGAGACACCTATGGGGCAATGGAAGGGAGAGGAAAGAGAACAGGTGTGAGGGTCTCTACCTGGCTCAGGGCCTGCCCAGTGAGTGGGGCTCCTGCTCAAGGAGCTCCTGTGCTGACCCTCCAAGGAGACAGATGTCACCACTCCTCAAAGTGGAGCTCTGTTTCAGATCAACTAGAAAGCCACTCGCTGTTCATTTGACAAACGCTGTAGACTACATGTCCTGGCAAAATCAGACCAAAGCTAGAGTCACCTGCAAAAGGCAAATTCTAGGAACCCAAGTTTTAACATAAAGTTTGTATGATATGATTTTCATTACTCCGAGAATCATTTTTCTTTTTTTTTTTTTTTAATTTCATGAAAAAAAATAAAACAAAATTTCTCAACAAAATAATAAGAGAATACCAATAGTTAATACATTATGTTATCTTTAATGTAGTTGCAAAACAATAAAGTAGTAGTTCAGGGTACAGGATCTGGGCATTAAAATATTTCCAACTGATATCAAACAAACTCGCTTTTGATTTTATTTTTTAATTTTATTTATTTATTTATTTATTTATTTATTTATTTATTTATTTATTTATTTATTTTTGCGGGACTGGGGTTCAAACTCTCGACCTTGCACTTGCCAAGCAGGCACTTGTGCCATGGAGCTATCTCTCCACCCCCGAAACCCTCTTTTTAAACAAACTAAAAGACACTAATAGTGTAACTGACTCACATACTTTCTCTTTTCCCTTCTATCCTTTCCCCTTTTACCCATCCTAATTCCTTTCTCCTTTTGAACAATTCCTTCCCGTTTCACAATATCTACTGCACATTTTAGATCTTCTTTACTCCTTCAGTTTCTCACACAGGGAGCTGATATGATCTTCAGACATGCAGATCTGATTTATTTCACTTACAAGTATGGTGTCGAGCTACATTCATTTACCTAGAAAAGTCTCAAGTATAGCCTTTATGCTGAGTAGTACTCTACTGCATAGAAATACCACATTTGTTTAATCCTTTCCTCAGCTGATGGGCATTTGGGTTGCTTCCAGGGTTTAGCTATTACAAACTGAGCTGCTTAGAGATACAGCTACTTTCTCATCAATAGAAGAAAGGTTTGTACTAATAGTATTTAGATAAGATTTCATGTCTACATCTTGTCCTCTGAATAACTACTATGAAGACAACAATATGCAATGTAAATTATTGTAACTGTCCTACTAACCTATTTTTGAAACTGTTTCATTGCTATTTTATCTTTTTTTCTCATTAAAATGAATTTAAAAATGTAAAAAAAAATTGAGCTGCTATAAATATGGAAGCACATATAACCCCTATGGCACGATGCCTTTCATTCTGATACCCAGCAGAGGACGAGCTGCGTCAGGTGGGACCTCTAATCCTAGTTTTTGAGGAGTCTCCACACTACTTTCCACAGCAGTTGATCCAGTCTGCACTCCCACCAACAGTGGAGAAGGGTTTCTTTTTCCCTCCAGCCCCTGCAGCACTGGTTATCAGTTGATTTCTTGATGACTGCCATTCTTTCTGGGGTGAGATGGAATCTCAGCGTTGTTTTAATTTGCATCTCTTGAATGACCAATGATGTGGAACATTTTTCATATATTTGTCTTTTACATTTCTTCATCTGAGAAGTGTGTATTCATCTCAGATGACCATTTTTTGATTGGGTCTTTGAACTTCAGAGGCATAATTTTTTTCAGCTTTTTATATGTTCTAGATAGAAGTCCTCTGTCTAAGGAACAATTGGCTAAAAAACGTTACACTCTGTGGGCTGTCTTTTCACTCTGTTGGTGATTTCTTTTGCTGTGCGAAAACTTTTTAATAAGATGAGGTCCCAGTTGCTGATTCTCTGAAGTATTTCCTATGCAGTGCAGGTTTTGTTCATGGGACTCTCTGCCTACCCCCATGCCTTCAAGACTTCTACCTACTTTCTCTTCCAGTAGACTTAGTGTTTATGTTTTAATATTTAGATCTTTGATCTGTTTTAACTTTAGTTTAATGCACAGTGATAGACATGGGTCTAGTTTTTCTAATTACATTCTTTAAAATTTCTTAGATTAAAACATTTTCAGGTGGCAAGCCTGACTAATTTCTGCTTATTCTGCTTCTTTCTCTGCTTCGGCTTTTTTTCTGGTACTGGGGACTGAACTCATACTGCTAAGCTATATTCTGAGCCTGACTCATTTCATTAAGGGGAACAACAGGCAAATCTCACTGCAAAGAAAACTTGTTACCAACAAAGCTTTGTTGAGGGCAAATTTGAGGGCAAGATTCTGCCCTCAAATCTAGACTTGCGGGTAGGTTAAACATTTTTGGATTAGCCCTAGTGAACAAATGAGGAGTATATTCATGAGAAAAAAACTAAAATAAAAATCATTCTAACCATTCCACACTGTCATGTGGAATTACTGTCCACCAGTGGGACACAGAGCTCCACACTACACCAGAGGCCTGTGCTTCTCTGTCGCAGAGTGCTGCCTTCTCAGCCTGGCCCAAGGTGTGGGAAACAGGACGCAGTGGGCCACAGAGCTCTACCCTTCCACACGCAGCGCACGGCCACCAGGGTCAATCCTGGCTGCCTTGTGGTCTCTATTAACGACTGAAGTATAAAACTTAAAAAGTCCAATATGCTGCTAAATTTTCCATGTTATTTTGACAAGATTAAATTCATTTTGTACCATAGTCTCACTCCTTTCATATTACCTAGGACTTTGCTTTATCCAAGGCCTATGATGCCTCGGGCACCTTATCTGTCATCCCTACTGGCTGGATAGAGGACTGAGGCACGTGAAATGCAGCAGGATATTTATTTATTTAGGCAGAACTGGGGACTGAACTCAGGTCCTTGCACCTGACAGGCAAGCGCTTACTCTACTGCACTATCTCCCCAGCCCTGTATCAGGATGTTTTTAAAATTTGTTTTTAGCAGGACTGAGGATTTAACCCAGGGCCATCTCACTAAGATACACCCTAGTCCTTTATTATTATTTTGAGAAAAGGTCATGCTAAGTTTCTAAATTGCCTGTCCTTGCCTCCCAGACTGCTGGGACTACCAGCCTGTGCCCAAAACAGGGCGCACCACAGGGTTTTAAAGAGCTCTCCTGACTCGTAAACCCCAGGAGCTAATGTCCTGTGCACAGTCTCTGAACACATACAGGACACAGCACACAGGTCACCGGGTGGCATCCGGCCTATCTACCTGTCCCAGTTTCCTGTGCACCACACACACAGGCTGTTTCTTGAGGGCCCTGGAGGAGGCTCCATGCTGGGTTCAGGCTGTCCCCGCTGTCTGCAATGCCCTGCCTGCTCTCACACGCTTGACCATTCGCCCACGTTGTCGGGGCTACTCTTGACCGTCCACTTGCTTGCACATGAGCCGAGCACACCCGAGTGTGCCAGGAGGGTGCTTCTAGGGACAACTGACCTATGGGACGGCCAACTAGGGGTGGGGGACCACCCTGAATGTGGGTGGCCCTGTCCCACAGAGTGGGAGCCCAGATGGAACCAAAGCAGCTGCCTCTCCTTTCTGGCTACCTCAAGATGTGGGTGGCTTTGCTCCACCAAGATACACCTGCCTTGCCACAGGTTAACAGCACAGCTGACCCAGAAGAAATGCTTTCTCCTTTAAGTTGATTTTCTAGGGCATTTTGTCACGGTGACAGAAAGCTAATACAGGTTTTGGGCCAATTTAAACAGCAACTTGTCAATGACGCTTCCCTCTCATCCAGACAAGAATAAACTGTTTCTTCTCTTTATGACACAGTCACTTCTGTGGCCCTAAGGGGAAAAAAGCCTTTTAACTGCCTGTAGATCCTTGTCTCCCGGCTCCTTAGCAGAAGGGACTACTAACTCATCACCAGCACAAACACTTCAGCACTGAGAACAGGGCTGTGCCATTCAAGGGACCGAAAAGCTGCTACTCAAGGATCACAAGAAAGCAGAAGAATCAGTTTTGTATCCCCACTGCCTGAGAAGGGCTTGGCGCATAGGCAAGAGTATTTTAAAATAACACTGATTGCTTAAAAAGTGTGTGAGGGAAGGAGCTATGTGCATAAAATTACAAAACTGATCTCACGGCACCGCCCTTAGGCTGATCAGATGTCAAGGTGTGTGGAGGCCACAGGCTGCTGGATGGGCTGCTGCCTCCAGCTGCCCAGGTACCCCAACAAGCTGGGTCTGTCGCTGGCCTGGCAGGAGTCCCTGGACAGGTCACAATATGAGATGTCTGCAATGTGAGAGGCTCACCTCCTGCAGGGCTCCTCAAAGCACAGGTGAATCCTGCAGCTAAGGTATTTCCACACCACAAAGGAGAGGAGATATCAAAGCAAGAAACAAACTAAATGCATTAAAATCCTTCCATGTGTGAACCACTCTTGGAGGCAGCCTCATCAGATGCACCACAGACACCAAAGCCCACACACAGGCGCCTCCACGGCAGCTCTGCCTGGCATTGCACACAGCTCCAGTCTGGGCTCCAGATCCAGCTCCGGCCCCAGATGAAGATGGTAGGTGAGGCCTCGGTTCCCACGGCTGAAGCAGGAGGAGCTGCAACCCTAACCGCCATCCCTCCTTCCCTCTGCTGCTTTTCGCTGAAGACTTCTGGACTGATAGGTCCACACAGCCAGCAAGAGCCCAGGCTGGGGCTGCAGGTGACACGATGTGCCCCTGGCTCCTCCCTCAGGAAGGCACCATCCAGATGACAGAGGAGTCCATGAAGAAAAGCTGTTCATGGGGGACACACCTTCAGCTGACGTGGCTAGGGTGGACTGGTTCCCTGGATTCTCGCCACCGGCTCATCTCCTCCTGTGCACACCGGCGGTGCGCTCCCCCAAGGGGTGAACTCCTCCATTCCCAACCTCCCCACAGTCTCCAGAGTGCTGGGGCAGGACCAGTGTTAGGGACAGCAGAGCACATCTGCTGGGGGATCTGTTTCTAGGCATGCCAAGGGCCTGTAGCAAACCCGCAATCAAAGTCGGTATCATGGGACACTTAACAGTCACAGGAGTCTAAATAAAATAGGGAAAAAGATGGCCTACAGAGCAGCAGGGCCAGCGCATCCTCTCCTGCTGTCCACTTAGCAAACACACCCTGGGCCTGGGCCTGCGTCTGGCTCCTGGACACTGGGCTGGGCACGCGGTTCCAGGGCAGCTCACATCCATCCACCAGCCCATAGGATGCTGAGATAGTTTCACAGAAATACTCCGCATGCAAGCAAATACCAAAGAAACCTCAGGTGTAACTTCAAATACACACTCCCACCTGTTAGGTATTTTAATTCTACATTTTTTTCTAATAGCTTAGTGATATTGCCAAGTTTTAAACTGAAAAACTTTTTTTTTTTTTTTACAAAAACTCAGAAAACTTTTAATCTTATAGGGTCATCATTCTTTTATCCACCACAGAGTAAAAAAAAAAAAATTAATAATAATAATGAACTGGTATTTCCCAAAGAATTCAGGTCAGGACATCACTCGCCAAAGCTGTCCACAGAGGGCCCACAGACACACACCTATGGACACACACACACTCACACACTGTGACCTCAAATCACAAAGGCGTGGCTCAAGCTATTCTGCTTTCTGCAACTGTAGGTCAGTAAAGCTATGGCAAAAATACAACCATGTGAAAACCTACTCAAGCAAGCAGCCCTAGAGGTGACCACCCAACTGCCCACCACATCTTCCTCTGCTCCTGATGCCAGGGCTCTGCTCATCAAAACTCCCCACAAGAAGCGCATGGGCAGTGGCCATGCCTCTCAGGAGGGCAGACCACACATGCAGCAGGGGCACCAGGTGACAGAGCTGCTCCTGTGCTTCGCCACCCACCCACTCCCACCCCCATTTCCCCAGTGCACTACCTGGGCAAGATCTGAAGAAAGGCCCATCTCAAGAAGTAAAGAGGAAGAAAAGGAGGAGGAAAAGGGAAAGCTGGGCAAAGTCCTCACAGAAGCCTTCAGTCCTGTGTGCTGCTGCCAGCCTGATACTGACCTATCAGGGTCGGTGAACAGCCTAAAGCCTTGGCTTCAATGTCTGAGAGGAACATGGACTCCAAGTCCAAGTACGGCCTGGCAAAATTGGTGAATTAGGGAGACCAGCTCTCAAAACAAAAACTCAAAAAAAGGCCTGAGGCTACGGCCCAGAGTAAAGGCCCCTGGTTCAACCCGCACTAAGGGTAGGGTGGTAAATCCTAAACACAATGAAAAATAAAGTAACTACTATTACCAAGGAGAAAATGGGGCTGCTCCCACAGTGATCCCCCTTCCTTGGATCAGCTCTCTTGAGCAAGACAGCTGGCCACACCACACATCCACAGTGGCAAGGCCCCAGCCAGGTCAGGCAGGATTTCTGCTGCAAACACAGCTACTGCTCTGCAAAAGGCAAATCTGCACATGGCCAGCTGGGCGCCAAGCCTTGTGTGGGCCCCATCCCACGCCAACAGCATGGTTTGGTGATGACAGCAACCAGGAGATGGCAGCCCAGCTGCCACAGCCAGGACCGCTGGTGGAGGCTGGGGGCACAGAGGCTGCCATGCACAGTGCCACTGCCAGGATGGGCCCAGAAGGAAGGCAACACTTGAGGCACGACTACAGACGCTTTGGGAGCAAGTGGGCCACTTGAAGGAAAAGATGCCACACTCAAGGAGCAGGCTGAGGCTGGGGTGGCGGGGACAGTGGGAGGGCAGACATGGAAGCTCTGTGAGGTCAGGGTTAGGGACAGAGACAAGTGAAACCAGTGGTTTTGGGAGAAGTAGGAAACAGTTCAGGGGCCAAATCCCACCCACTATGTGTTTGGTAAACTGAAGTTGGACCAGCACACAGCCATGTGCTTACCTACTGCCTATGAGTGCCTCTGTGCCACTGCTGCAGAGCTAAGTGGTGCTATAACCAAGATGACCCAGCGCCCTGCATCCCGCCAGCACCCTGCATCTCATCTTCAGCCTCTGGGACACAGAGGCGCTGAGGCTCACACCTAGGAATGGCACGCAACTATGAGGTCGGTCCAGATCGGGGCCCAGGACAGCCCAGTGTTCCCTGCCTTCGCTGTAACACGACATCACCTAACAGGAAAGGGACAAGCGCTACTGCTCCCCACCCCAGTTACAGTGATCAGCCCTGGGAGGGCTGGGGAGCTGGGTTTATGTTTCCCAAAGCCCCAGGGATTGAGAGGAAGCATGGGTGGAGAAAGCTGCCACCTTGCTCTCGTCTTCCGGCTCTCTCCCAGCCCCTCAACCCCCACCTGTCTGTCTCGTTCATCCCGGCGCTGGTTGACGCTGCCCCAGCCGTGGCCTTGAAGGCCTTCTAGCTTGGGTTCTCTCTGGCTCTCAGAGTCGCCATGAGCTCTGTGCCTGGCCACAGCTGGAGCCAGGACCCCACTGTGAACCATAGCTATGGGGTTTAGAGACTGCTATCCTTCACCCAGAGGGTGTGCTATTTCTCATTCCCGAACTCAAGCCTCCCTGGTCTCAAGATCAACAGAACCACCCAAAAAGATAATCTACAGGTCCCAGGATAAGAAATGCTACTCACGGGCCACACTCCCCACAGCTTCACTCCGGCTTGGGTTTTATTCCCCTTCTCTCTCCTCCCTTTCCCTCCTTTATTAGTCATTCTTCAGTTGCTGGGACACAACTCCTGACATATGTAACCTATAGGAGAAAAGATTATTTTGCCTCATGGTTTCAGAGGCTTCAGCCCATGGTCAGCTGGTCCACTGCTTTAGGTCTGTAGTGAGGCAGGGGCTTCGGGGCACGAGGGTATGGTGAGCGCCTCAAGGTAGCCAGGAAGGGGAAGAGGGAAAAAGCCTGAGAGAACAGAAGGCCATGGATGAGAGTGTGCCCTTCCAGGTCATTCCCCCAGCAGCCTGTTCCTCTACCAGGCCTCACTTCCTAACCACACATAAGCCCTGCTCTGAACACATCAGAGTTAACCCATCGAGGAGGTTAGAGCCCCATGACCTGACAGCATCCCAGGGCAGCACCTCGGAGCACAGCAGCCTGCGGGGGACTTTGCTGACCTAAGACAACACTTCCTCTGGTGGCACCTTGAAATTTTGAGACATCAAAACTGGGGTGGCTAAGGGTCTCACCTTCTTACTGTTAAACCTCAACATTTCACAGTTATTCCACAGAGACTCACCTGGAGTCATTATCTTTAAACTAGATCATGATTCTCACTGGTTTGGAAAGCTAAGCACCATAAATAATTGTAAACTTCACATCTGGAATTTCACAGAGTTCAGTTGAATTTACGAGCAGCTCAACCACAGGGCTATAATCTAAGTCCATTTATAAGTTATCTGGAGCTGGGTGCGGTGGTACACACCTATAATTCCAGAATCCAGATTACACACAACTGTTGAGACAAGTACTGAAAAAAAGAGACATAAGCAAAGAGTTCTCACAAAGAGCAGACAGACACTGGCACCTGTGGGTCCCCTCTTCTCACTCCTGGGGAGTGATGGCTGGTTGGTCCCTAGATGAGCCCCACCTGCTATGTGGACGAGAGACCTCTGACTCCTGCTGTGCCACTGCTTTTGGCTCACTGGTCTGTGCCTCCAGGCTTGTGTTTGCAAGGCGGGACAGGCACTTGCCATTCAGGGCGCTCAGAGGATTCCAGGAAACAGCACAGCTGCCAGCAGCCAGTGAAGCTGTGAAACACTGGGGACTGGGATCCAAGACAGGGAACGTCTGTCACCCTTTCTACCAGCCCTGGCGTACAATGAATGCTGCAAAGAGTTAAATTAAAATGCACAGTGAGGGGACAAGATCCTTTCCTAAACCACTGCAGGGAGGACACAGAGAGGACAGCAAGGTGGACAGGGTGGGTCTGGGAGAAGCTGAAGCCCAAGATCCAAGCCGAGGGCTGGACAGGCACAGCTCTGAGTCAGGAGGAGAAGTCATGCACCGCCAGGGGCAAGTGTGTGGCAGGGAGGCAGGGAGGCAGGCTCTGGGCTCCGGGCAAGGAGGTAATGGGACCTCCCAGCTCCTTTGGGGCCGGCAATTTACGGACTTCAGTGACCCATGACTATCACCTGAGGGACCTCAGCGACCCTCAGCTTGTGACCACAAGCTGAGACAGTAAGAGATAAAAAAGAAGAGTTGGAGACAGAACAGATTTGGGAACAGGAACTGCTATGAATTTCACCAAGTTGCTTATAATATGTAAATGTATACACATGCTTATAAGCGACTATTTTTCTTCCCACTCTACCTTCAGTTTCAAATTTTATAATGAGTTTCTATAATCTCTGTCCCGACTCTCACAGCCCAGGGCAGGAATTCTACTAGACTGCCTGGGTGTAGACATTTATTTGACCCATGAGTTGATAGCCAGGCACAGTGGGACAGTCCTGTATTTCCAGAAGCTCAGGAAGGAGCAGCAAAAATGGAGGCTACCCTGGGCAACACAGCGGTTGAGACCCTATCTCAAAACAAAAAAATAAAGTGGCTGAGAGGTAGCTGCGTTTGACCCTAGGGTCCACAAAAAATAGTAAATGCACTGATTTTTTTCAGGCAGGAACAACATCTGTCTTGCTTATTTTTCACTCATTGCTGGGACGAAATGCCCAACATCTAAAATTAACAAAGGAGAAATTTATTTGGCTCCCAGTTTGTGAAGCTGGCTTGAAGGCAGAGGGCAGCAGTTCATGGTGGCAAAAAAAAAAAAAACAGCAAAATAGCAAGAGGAGAAAAGGGAGGAGCAGCGACTGCGATGGTGGTGGTGGCGGTGGTGGTGGCCGCGGCCGCAGCAGCAGCAGCAGCAGCAGCAGCAGCAGCAGCGGAGACAGAGAGCAGGCCTCTCTCCCTTCCTTATACTGCATCCAGGCTACCTGGCCCCACGGTGGTGCAGCACTCACACCCATAATCCCGGCCCTGGATCATGAATTAATCACAACCTCTGGAAGCCACCCCACAACTGCATGAGACTGGTACAACAACTAGACACAAACAAAAACAACATTATCCCAAGTGACTTGTTGGCTGGGACAAGGATATGAAAACCCACAAAGACCTCTGCTGGCCGTCTCTGCCCACCATTAAACCCATGCAATGACCCTGTCTAATTTACACTATGCCTGAGGGTCAACGCACAAGTAATGTGGCCACAGATATCCAACGCCCCTTGGCCTGAGTGAAACTATGATTCACTTTTCAACAACCCTGTCCCTGGCAAGGCACAACCATCATATCTGACCCTGAAATGCACATGTTCAGATCACTGTAACAACACAGGAAAATGACAGGGGTTTATCTGTTTACCAAGGGAGTACCTAACTATACCACAGTATCCTTCCCAAAAGGGACAGAAAAAAGAAAGAGAAATGGCTTCTGCTAGGCTTAGTATCCCGTGGTATCTACTGTCTGTTAGCCAGGTCAAGGCTCCTCAGGCAGCAGGGAGGTGTGGTAGGTCAGATGGCACCCCCCATCACATCCATGTTCTAATCCCAGGAGCCTGCAAGCTACTCCCCCACCTCCAGTACTGGGTATTGAAGCCAAGGCCTTGACACTGAACTACATCTCAAGTCCTTTATTTTTATTTTGTGACAGTGTCCCACTAATTTTCCCAGACTAGGCTCAACTTATAATCTCCTTGCCTCAGTCTTCCAAAGTGCTGGGATTACAGACATGCACCACCACACCTGACTTGCAAGCTATTTTTTTTATGACTAAGAGAGTCCAGATGAATGAACCAAGGATCTCAAAATGTAGGGATTATTTCAGATTGCCCTGGTAGGCTCTAAGTGCCATCACAAATGTTGTTATAAAAAAGAAGATCGGGGCCAGGGAGACAGTTCAACAGCATAAGCACCTACATGGCAAGCACAAGGCTCTGAGTTCAATCCCTGGTACTGGGAGAAAAAAAAAACCAGGCTGGGAGAGATTCCAGAGAAAAGAGAACAAGGTCCTATGACAGAAGCACAGGTAAACAGTCACAAAGTCATGGAACTGACTTGAAGATGGCAGACAGAAGATGGTAGGTAGGGTGGAGGTCAATTTAAGACTGCCCTTCTGCCCTTGGGATCTGCCTTAAGACTGCCTGTGGGAGAGGTGGTGCACACCTTTGGGTGTGCTTGGGTGGTCACGGGGGCATGGTTGTGGCATCTATGATGGTCCTTAGCCCCTTCTGTCTGCACCATTCCCTGTTCTGCTTCAAAGCCACCATGCACGGAGCATCTTTGCCCAGCCAGGACCATCCATCACGGTGTCTCTGCCTTCGAGTTCCTGGCCATGGACTTAAAACATGAGCCATGTTAAGCTTCTGCTCCTGTAAGTTGTGGTGTCAGGCATTGTGCCCAGCAACAGGAAAGCTGACTACTCTAGGGACCACGAGCTAAGGAACACAGGCAGCCACCAAGCCAGAAGGCAAAGGGATGGATTCTCCCTGAAGCCGCCAGAGAGAACATGGCCTTCCCAAGACCTCAACCCATCCACTGGCATCCATTCTAGATGCCTGGCTTCCAAAAGGAAAGCAACATTTCTGTTATTTTAAACTGCCACGTTTGCTAAGCAGCCACAGGAAGTGAACAGAGGACACTAAATGGGAAGCTAGTCTGACACAATCCACGTACTGCCTGGCACCGCAAAGAAACTCGAAATCCCAAGGACTGAGGGGCAGGTCCTGCTACGCTCTCTGGACCACAGTGGAAAACTACAGCCTCAAGCTGCAGAACAGGCTCTGTGCCCTCCTCCAAGAGCCCCTTCACGCAGGTCATCTCACTTGATTCTGTCCTAAAAAGGAGTGTTTCTCAAGCTGCACAAGGACTCTCAGCTCACCCCATATAAATGTAATTTTTCCACAAGCATTTGTCCTGAATATCCAATATAATTAACTCCAGCATCTCAGGGGTAGGATCTGTGCGGAGATCTCATGGAGTAAGTAGCGAGCTGTGAACAGGACCACTCGCTCAAATACATAAGCTGACACCAGCTTCCTGACGTGGGATCTGCAAGCTCCGCCCTGCCAGGGCCCATTTGGGCAAAGAGCAGATCAGCTAGCAGAGTGCCAGCACTCTCTTCTCGGCATCTCTTCATGCAAGGCCCTCCCCTCTACTCCAAAGCCCTCTTCAGATTTCCTCAGCCCTGCTCCCTGTGCTCAGCTCTCCATTTTCCTTCTTGAGAATGAATCTGAGTGTCAAAACCCACTATGCGCAATAATGCCACTTCCTCTGAGCTCTCATCCTCAGCCTCCCCATGCAGATTGCAGCCTCAGCTTCCTTACTTCGAGGACAAGGACCCACAATGGTGGCGGCCCTTCTACCCTACCCTCCTCCATTCCCACCGGTTTTGGTACCAGGACTGTGCTGGCCCCTGGCCACTCTGGATCTCTTCCAAGCCTGCACATAATTTGGTTACTGTCCTTCCACCAAGCCACTGCAGCCACTGGCCACAAAGGGCCCAGGGAGGAGCCTCAAAACCTCAAGAGCATTTCAGAGAAAATGAACAGAAAGCAGCACCCTGCTCCCCTTCTGAAAGCTGCCACCTACCAGCCAGTGCTCTGAGCCTGCTCCTTTGCACTCGCTCTTCTCCAGCCTCCTACCAGGACCAGGCTCATTCAAGGGAGACCTGGATAGCTCTAGCGATCAGGGATGCAAGGTGACAGTGGGTGTGGATGGAGGGTGCCATGGCCAGGGCAGGAAGGGACACCTGAGGACTCCTTGACCATTGGAAGCGCACACAGCTGATAAGCACATAGATGCATATAGCTGAGGCCAGTGCCCAGGGTCTGCCAGGCCCTCTCGTGCACACAGAACCACATGGCTCTGCTGTCCTAGGACCCACAGGAACCTCACACCTGTGACTCTCTCTGGGAGATCACCCTACGCTGCTCTCTGATACATCCCCAGGGCCAGCTCACAGCAGCTGCCTTCCCTGTGCACCTGAATGACCTGCTACATGTGTGACAGAGAATATGTGAGAACGTGTGCTCTGGGAACCTATTCACCCCGTCCTTAGGGACAGGCCTCACAGCAGTCTCATGTCTCCATGATAGCCGCAAGTGACCTAACTTCACATATTCTTTCTGGGATAAACCACAATGCCACCTTGTAGACCAGGGGCTGAACATAACCCCTCACAGCTCTATACGCAGGCTGTACTTGCCCAGACTTACTTCTGGCACACTGGAAGGGCACAGCCAAGCCACCTGGGCCAGGCAGCATCGGAGCTGGAAGCCATGCATTTCTGGTCTTGGCTGTTACATGGGTCCCTCCAGAAAACCACCCTCCCTCACCCCTAAAGCTTAGCCCTGTGGGGAGCAGGCAGAGGAGAGCCCCTAGGTCACTGTCGCGGAAGTCAGGGTCAAAGACAGCCTCCACAAGCCTCTCGAAGGATGCAAGAGGTTAGTTTACAAGATGTGTGCACAACTAAAAGGTAATATTTTAAAGATGTGTTGCAAACAGTACCTGTTAGCTGCTCCCCACTGTCCAAAGGAAAAGCTACAAGCCATTTCACAATCAAATAGGAAGGGACTTCCAGATGTCATCTCTGCCTGCCCGCTCCTTCCTGCCAGGGTGAAACTCAACCCTGCCAGAGCCCAGCCCCCAGAGCAAGGGAGCAGGGTGGGGTACTCTTTCAAGAAGCTAACAGAAGGCTGAGCACAAGCTGGGAGAGCTAGCATGGATGCAGAGCACACTAGTCGAGGAATCCACAGCTTGGCTTGGCAGGGGCAGGGCATGCTTCGACAAAACAGCACAACACTCCTTAGGTTCCAGTGACAGACAGTAAGGGAGAAGGCGAGGTGCTCAGTGAGGGTGCAGCAGGACCCAGGTGCCTGACGTTTTAGGCACCTGCAGTGGCGTCCACAGGGAGGGAGCCCAGGGGTGGGATGGGGGGGGGGGCGGAGCTGAGGCTGGGGCAAAAGACAGGCTCTACCACATCTGTTACACCTGAAAAATTTTAATCCATGAGAATGTTGTCTATTAGAAAAGAGAAAATAAAAATAGAATGTTACCAAATTTGCTAAGCACAGAGAGGGTTTGAGAACTTCCACCAAGTGACATTAATGCAAACTACTAATAAGAAGGTAAAGGATGTCAAGGGGACATTTTCTAGGGCAGTGCCACCCCAAGGGAGGGCCACCACCCTGTCCCCGAGCACTTCCCTGCTCTCTGTGCTCACTGGGGTGGCTCTTCTGGGGCCCCTTCCTCTGCTATGTCACCACACACTCCAAGTCACAGTCCCGGGATCTCACAGACGAGGAGGGTTAGCAGAGTCCCAAGACAAGCCCGCCTTCCTCACCCACTGCAGCCTCCAGCAGGAGGCTCCCTCCAGTCTGCACCCGCCCACCTCACAGAAAGGCCACAGGGTCACAGAGCATGGCTCCCAGAGGTGGGGCCCACAGAAGTTGCCCAGTCAGCTGTGTCACAGAAAGGAGAGCCCCGGGGGCAGCTAAATGCTGCTGCCTGCAGGAGCCGGGTTTCTGGGGTTCGCTACACCCCAGTGCTTCCTCTTTCTAGCCACTGACACGCTGCTTCACAGGGGCCTTAGGGAGTGCACCACACTCCTCCCCAGGGCTAGGTTTCATTCCCAACACTCTGCGGACCTGGCCTCACCAGCAGCACCAGGGATGCCCCACCCACTGCTTGGCACTGCAGCCACCCACCCTGGGCTCCATCACCAC
Source organism: Capromys pilorides (assembly GCA_004027915.1). Classification (NCBI taxonomy): domain Eukaryota; kingdom Metazoa; phylum Chordata; class Mammalia; order Rodentia; family Capromyidae; genus Capromys; species Capromys pilorides. Next base: position 81,373 of record PVKN010000040.1, on the reverse strand, counting down.
ATGGTGTGCTACCACCCTGCGGAGACATCCTGAATGGACTTAAGAACCTAAATCCTGGCCCACAAATCCCCACAACTCGGGGTTAAAGTGCAGGTATGGCTATAAAAAAACTTACAATCCCAGAAAGATCTTGTCAAACCATGAAAGGACAAGGGAATGGCCTTTGTTATTCACAGTACTAATAAAGGGGCCGGGGAGATAGCTCCTTGGCACAAGTGTCTGCCTGGCAAGTGCAAGGTCGTGAGTTCAAACCCTGATCCTGAAAAAAAAAACAAAAAACAATACTAACAAAGATAGAAGCAAAACAATTTCAAGTCTGAGGGCCCTGCAGGGTGTGAGGAGTGAAGTCCCAATCCTGGCCTCCCTGACTCCAGCAGTCCCAGACTCTCCCTCCTCTGGAAAGCCCCAGGGGGAGCCTCTGCACCCATAACTCACCCTTCCATAGGTCCCATGGTGCTCCCCAGAACTCAGGCAAGTGCCTTTCCTGGCCCCACTACACTTTCAGACTTCCTTTTATCTTTCCATATTGTATACCTCTGCACACATCCAGGTACATGGGGAAACCTCTTGTAAGTTGATTAAACTCAAAACCCAAAGCAAGATGACCTGGGGGCTGGGGAGATAGCTCAACAGAATAAGCACTTGCCTGGCAAGTGCAAGGGCCTAAGTTCAATCCCCGGTTCCACAAAAAACAAACAAAAAAAAAACAAGATGACCTGGCCCCATGGGGTGTCACCTTCTGACCTAGAGGAGCAGAAGCACTCCCTGGGTTCCCAACAGCCAGGTGGCCGGATCATGTGCCGAAGACATAAAGGTCACTGCCTATGACAGGCACAGCAGGACAAGGTGACACTTTCAGTGTCAGGCTGATGCCTACTGGGGCAGCAGCTGTACTCTGGGTCTGATCTTAGCTCACACTCCTCAGGAAGGCTGAGCTCAAGTATGACCTCCCAGAAGCAGGCCCTCTTCCAGAGAAGCACAGGCTTTTCTAGCCACTTACAGCCATAACAGAGTGACTCTGTTCATTCATTCATGCATTCATTCATGCCCCAGTCGCCAGTTATACACCTATGTTGTGCCTGGCACTGAGGGGCACTCTAAAGACCCAAAGACAACGGAGCTATTGTTCCTGCCTTGAAGGACACTTAAGTCTTCTGACACCCCAGAGCCACAGTGCTCACAGGCATGTCCCCAGAGAATGGTGGAGACCTGCACATGTGTTGGTTGTGCTTGTGTTGGGGGATGGGACGCCAGGCTCGCCATGACACGCAGTGCAGTAGCACCAACACTGAGTGACTTGCGTGGACCCTTAAGGAGTCACACACCAAGCAGTCAGGTGCAAGGGCCCGGCACTGACTCCACCCCGCTGACAACAGCTCTCTGATCCCACTAAGGGAACTGCACTGCGCACCTTCTCTCAGACTTGGACCAGGCACAAAGAACACTGACTCTACCAGCAGCAGCAACTTTGGGGCTAGGGCAGACATGTTCCCCTGGGTCAGTCCAGCCCTAAGCCACCTAACCCATGACCCCAGGGAGCAAAGGTCTCAGGGAGCAAAGCCCTGCCAGAGCACTCACTCTGTGATTCTGACGTTCCACCATGTTCTGTGCCTTGTAGGTGTTCTGATCACACTTGTAGCAAAAAGCACTAAAAAATGAATGTTAGGGTGGTTGCCATCTCAAATTCAAGTGTTTCCCAACTGCCTATGATTCGTGTCTCTACGACACAGCCAGGGCCAATGGCCACACAAAGTGTGCTGACAGCCTGCGCAGACACGAGCCAAGCTTCTGAGAACTTCAACCTCCTGTGCCCTTCTCTCTCTGCTAGATTCCAGCAACAGAGCCTCCCCCTTTAAGAATTTCAGAGGAAGATGGAGATCAGCTCTACTTCCACCCTGGCCTTGGCCTGCCTTTCTGCATTTGTGTTGCCTCCTTAGGTACCCCAAAAGCCTTTATTTGCTCCAAACAAAACACATGCAGCATACATTCACCAAGGTCAGCCTCCCCAGGACACCAGAGGAAGCAGAAGGCGAGCTCTAGCAACACACAGACCTGCACACCTGTGAGGGGAGAGGGAAGATATTCCCATAAATTACAGAAAGCTCCTCTCAGCAAAATATTTCCCTCCAAGAATGAGAAAAATAAACTATTTTTACTGGGGAAAAAAATGGCTAGAAAAGCAAACAGCAGGAGCTAATCACCAGCAGGCATGGCAAGCAGCAACAATCGACGCTAGGATACCAAGGAATACCTTGTGTTCATTCTTAGCTGGTCAGGAGCCATTCCTAGGGTACAGAAAGTGAGAAAGGGCTATTCAATGATTGGAACCTTTTTTAGAAGTTAAGGGGCCAGTGAGATAGCAGACTAAATCACCTATTTACACAAGCTTAGGCAAGCGAAGGGACCTCGGCTTGATCCCCTGCACCACTGGCCCCACCCCCAGGGTGGGCTGAGTTGGCCAGCATCCAGGCATAGTGCTGTAAACTGTAAACCCAGCCCTGGGAAGACTGAAAACAGAAGGATCACCACAAGCCCAAGCTGTGTAGTGAGACCCTGCAACAACCAAATACATTAAAAAAGAAAATAAATTTTTTAAAGAAATTCAGAAGCTGGCAAAATAGTTATTACAGATTAGCAAAGTTTCCCTATTCGCCTTGAAAGACAGCCACCAAGTTCCTCATTTGAGAAGCATGAATTTGGGGAGTGTTTCCCTACCAGGACTCTTTTTTGTAATGTATGTGATACAGGGTCTCACCGTGCATCTGGGGCTCAGTGATTCTCCTGCTTTCAGCCTCCCCAGTGCTGGGATTAGAGACATGCACCACCAAGCTCAAACTTGGTATTGAGCTCAGCATACCCAGGGGTGAGGCCAGTGTGGCTGATGGTACCAGAGATCGAACTCCAACCCCTGTGCTTGCCTCAGCAGATGCTTAGTCCACTGAGCTATCTTACCAGCCCTCCTACCAGGATTCTTAAGTAATGCACATCTCCCACTACAGCAGGAGCTTCCAGCCAGCGCAGAGTGGAACTCAGCTCCTGCAAGGGGCCGGCTTCTGGCTGCTGCGGGACCGCGGGTGGTGCCTATGGGTGTGCACTGGACTGGGGTGGGAGGCAGTGGCCAGAGCAACTGGCCTGGTCACAGGCACCAAGACAGCCCGACATCTCCCAATTCATTTGTGTTCCTGGGTCTGACAACCCTCCACCAGAAAGACTGCGTTTTGACTTCAGGAATTGCTACTGTTTATACACTTCTTAAAACATTCTAAAAAGACACATTCATTTTCACTGCTATCTAGAATAAACTCCCTGTTAGATTCCTTCCCTCTGGCACATAATGTTGTCCTCCTGAAAGGACATTCTAGATGTGGGTTAGAAGCAGGACCGGAGGTGTGATCCTTAGTTCAACTGTGGAGGTGTCCCTCTCCATACCCAGGGAAAAGAACTGGCCTAAAGGAAGTGTTGTGAGCTCTCAGAGCAACCCAAGAGAGGGCCGGCCAAATAGCTCAGCAGATTAAAGTGCCTTCGAGCAGAGCAGGGGCCTGCCGGGCCGCCCCCCACTGCATTTCCCCCACCCCCCGGGGGGTGGGGGTAGGGGTGGCGAGCTGAGATGGCAATCGAGACTGAGTATGGTGGCTTGCACCTGTAATCCCAGCTCTTGGAGGCTGTAAACAGGCAGAACACTACAAGTTTGATCAAGTAGTGAGACCCTGAATACCCTACAAACCCTTTCCTAAAAATAAAAAATAAGAACGGCCCAAGAGGAGTCAGCCCATCTGTGGGCCATGAGAAAATGCTTTCTCCCTGTGGGTCCCTCCACTCTGGGGCTCCTCCTGGCTTAGGGTACCTCATCCCTAGGCCCCCACCTGGACCCTCCTCTCTGTCTAAAATCCCCAGCCCATGCAACCTCTTTCCTTCTAGACACATTTCACATAGGTCCAGGAAAAAAAAAGGAGTTTGACCTTGAGTTCAAATTTGTTTGTTCTTATTCATTCTGTCTGTCCATCTGTCCACCCAACTGTCCATCCATCCATGTGTGTCTCTCTCTCTCTCTCTCTCTCTCTCTCCCTCCCTCCCTCCCTCCCTCTCTCAGCTGTATTGAGTGGGACCTAACTCACGGCCTTTACAGTGAATTACAACCCCACCCTCTTTGTTTTTATTTTAAGACAGGATCTTGCTAAGTCACTAAACTGCTCTGGCTGGACTCCGACCTTTCTGAAATCTTCCTGCAGTGGGATCTTTTGTTTGGTTATCTGTCTGTCTATCTGCAGTGCTAGGGATCAAACCTAGCTTTTCATGCATGCTGGGCAAGTACTCCCCAATGAGCTATACCCACAGCCCAGGCCCAGTGTTTGGAGTCCCTGTGAAATGCTATACCTTGAGCCACCCTCTAGGTGATGAGGCCCTGTACCTCAGCAAGGGCAGAACCCAGGCCCTGGATGGGAAAGGCAAACATCTGTCATGACCCACCCTCTTGTTCAGTTAGAGGCAGCCATATATACTCCCAGCAACCTCATCGTTCCCTACTTCTATCAATGGCACCAGATGTCAGCATCCTCAAATGCTGAGTAGAGATAAGAAACGATACTCTTAAATGCTATCTTTGAACAGACTCATTTTTCCAGCAGACATTTTCAAACTTACCATGGGCTCCGGGTTAGGGTGAGTACAGTCTCATGAGATCTTTCAAGCATAATAAGATTTATTTTGTTGTAGGGCTATTTTATAACATAGTAATACAGCCAACAGTTATAATCCTGAGAGTGCTAGTCAACCCTTCTTTGGGCCTGCCTGAGCAGCAAGTACAAACAGCTTTCATGTGCCAAATTCCTGTTTACTGGCCCGAACATTCACTAGCTTGTCTTGCATATACAGTGCAGAGAAATCTAGGTTACGAGGTAAAAATAGGCCCCATTTTATTATAGTAAACCCATTAAGTTAGGTTCACAGTCTGAGCCATGGACTGCGAGCTGCCACAACAAACAGCAATGCAGCCCTTCCCGGTTTGCAACACGGCCAAGCCAAGTGTATGTGAGAGGAATCAAATCTTGTGATACCCATGGCTTCCAAGGAATGACAGTGCTCAACGCCCTGGTGTTTGCAATGCCCCCTCTAACCCTGTTCAGAATCTCCACAACAGCCCAAAGCACCCTCTGCTACAGAGGGGCTGAGTTCACACGGGCCACTGCAAGGAGGACGGACCTGCACACCAAACAGAGCTGCCTGTTTGAACGAGGCATTAGGACCCGAGGCACACACAGGGAGGGCCTGCAGTCCAGTCCCCATGCAACAGGCCAACATCACCCCCAGGAGAAGCCAAATACCATTCCCCTGAAAACCTAGACGTTTCTAACCCATCATGTTGGTACAAAAGCCATTTCCAATGGCACTGCTGTCACCAAGGAATCTTTTCTCTTAGACTGCAACCCACAAAAGACCCTCGCTACTTCACAATCCCCACTGCTTACCTTCTGTCATGACCCTGGCAAAGATAGTTAACTAAAGAATAATTAAATATCTAAGTTGGCTCAAAAGAAAAGCTCTTCCTCCCTCTAATGAAACTATGCAAAATGCTATGCACTTCGCACTATAAAGCCCCTAGAACAACACCTCAGCATACTGTGTTGGGTGGGGGCCGGGTGGGCCCCACGCTGAGAGGCATCTGCACTACCCAGTAGGATGGGTTTCTGCTCTGGTGTTTCAGAAGAAAGGCACAGGACTGAAGACAGTGACTACTGTTAGAAATAAAACCATACCTAAGATGTGTTTGTAGCTTCCTACAGACTCCTCTTGGAAGGACAGCACTCATAGAAGCTCATGGAAGCTCCCCCACACACACACCCTTCTAACCAGCTAACATGTTAACTGATAATTTTAAATCCATATATCCTTTTTGCAACATGTCATGAATGGCTAATAGAAAATAAAATAGGTCACCAAAATACCAATGCCAGTCTTCACAGAAATTGAAAAAGACTAATAAAATATAAAACCACAGAGATCCCACATAACAAAGCAATCCTGAGCAAAAGGATGAAGTCGGAGGCCTGACCCCACCTGATTTCAAAATATACTACTAAGCTACAGTAACCAAAATACCATGGTACTGGCATAAAGACAGCTGCATGGGCCAATGCAACAGAACAGACATCCAAGAAGCAAACCCATCTATCTACAGCCAGCTGATCTTCTACAAAGGCAGCAAGAACACAACCAGAGAAAGGAAACTTTCAACAAATGGTGTTGGGATATCTATATATGGAAGAAAGGAATAGACCCTTATCTCTCACCGTATTAAATAATCAACCTGAAATAGGTCAGAAACTTAATGTAGGACCCAAACCTATTAAATTACTAAAAGAAAATAGGAAATGATTCAGAACATTGGCATGGGGAAAATTTTTTTTTTAAATAAAACCCTAAAAGCACTGCTTAGGCAGGTGCAGTGACCGGGGTTCGATCCCCAGCATGCCATGCTGGCCCCACCTCTGGGGTGCACCGAGAGGGCAAGTGAGACTGGGCATGGTGATGTGCGCCTATAATCCCAGTGCTTGGAAGGCTAAAAACAGGAGGATCACTACGAGTCTGATCTGTGTAGTGAAGCCCTGTAGACCCTGTACTACATTATACACATTAAAAAAAAAAACAAAAAACCTAAAAGCACTAGCAACAAAAGCAAAACTTGACAAAAGGGATTTTATCAATACAAAAAGCTTTCACATAGCAAGGAAATAATCAGCAGCGTGAAGGACAATTGCAGGAGACAATAACTGAAAATTATTGGGCAAGAGATTAATATCTAGAATATCAAAGGAATTCAAATAACAGCAAAGTAATAACTTGATTTTTAAAATAGGCAAAGACCAGAACAGGATGTATAAATGACCAACAAGCATATGAAAAATTCTCAGCATCACTAATCATAAGGGAAATGCAAATCAAAACCACAAAATGATATTGCCTCACTGAAATAAGAATAACTATTATCAAAAAGACAAAAAATACGCCTGCAAGCCTGGCCCCCGGGAGGCTGAGTTGGGAACATCACTTGGGCTCAAGGCCGGCAAGGGCAGCACAGCAAGACCTCTGCCTAAACAACAACCAAAGAAAGACAAAAAGATAACAAATGCTGCCAAGGAGCGGGAGACAGGAGAAAAGAGAACTTACACACTTTCGTATACTGTTGGTGACAATGTAAACTAGTACGGTCCTTCTGGAGGCTTCCCAAAAGCCAGAATTAGAACTACTTCTAACTCAGCAGACCCACTACGTATGGGGTGGACACATGCACAGGAACGGTGACATCAAGCCGTCCAAGAGACATCTGCACTCACACCACAGCACTATTCACAATAGTCACAGTGGAACTACTCCAAGCATCTATCAACAGATGAACGGATGAAGACAATGTCATAGATGTACAGACACGCAGTGGGGTCAACACTCTGTGAGGTGGCATGGAGGATACTATGTTAGGCCAGGCATGGATTAGCACTTATTCTCACTTCTACAGTACGTGGAAGCAAGCTCAGCTCACAGAAGTAGCACATAGGGTATTGGTTACTGGAGCCAGGAAGAGCAGGTGAGTGGCAAAGAGAGGCTGGTGGGTGGGTACAGCTCAAGCAAGACGAGTAGTCAGCCATTTCATAGCATGGTAACATAGACATGGTTGACAGCAGCTGAGTATTTCAAAGTAATTAACACAGAATTTCAATGTTCAAGTCTGTGCCCAAAAGAAATAAATGATGACTATCTGAAGGGATAGATGTGCAGCTACTCTGACATGATCATCCCACTGTTCTGAAAGGTCAGACTGTACCCACTCATATATTGTTACTGTGTCAATTAAACAGAAAATAATTTTTATCATATATATATATACACACACACACACACACACACACACACACGCACTTTTTGAGACAGGGTCTCACTATGCAGTTCAGGCTGGCCTTGAGCTCACTTTTTTAGCCCAGGATGGTCTCGAACCCACATCGATTGTCCTTCCTCAGCCTCCCAAGTGCTGGAATTATAGGCATGCACCACCACGCCTAGCAAGAAAATAATTTTTAAAAGGTCAAAAAGTAAGGAAAAAGTAGGTCACAGATGTGAGTAGAGATGTCAGGAAAGCAGGAAAGGATGTCAGGTCACCAGGAAGGAAACAGTCCAGACTGGAAACAGACAACAAGCATGCGAGTGTCACTAGGGGACAGTGTGCTAGAATAAAGAAGTCTCCAATCAGCCACGGCAAAACGAGATCGGTCGCGATCTGAACCAGCAAGGTGCTGGGCTGGGGCCCTGTCTGCAAAGGGCTCTGAGGAAGGGCCATGGAGCTGGAGACGCAGGGCGAGGCTCTGCACCGTGCGCTGGGCCTGTAGGCAGCGTCCCTCTCCAATGTCACCTTCGGTACTCAGGGTCTTGGACCCTAAGTAGTATCTTCTACTCTAGAAAACCACTGCTGAATCACTGCAGAAGGAGCAGAAAGTGAAAGGAGAAAGAGGCTGGATTTCCAAGGCAACAGATTAGGGAAGCAATGCTTCCCTAAATAGGCCCTGTGTATGCAAGTGTGTCGACTCCATGCCAGCTAGACGGAGAGCACACAGCACACCTCACCCGTGCAGCCCTCGGCACCACCCACCACCACTCTGCTGTCTGAGGGGCTGTGAGGGGGCACTAAGGAAAGAAATCACTGTCCCTGTGTGAGTGAGGAAGGAGGAGGCTCGGGTCGAAGCACAGCTGTACCAAGTCACTAGGATGGCGGGGCAAAGCCCTAAAGAGCCAGCAAGCCCTTCCCTCCTACGTGGGTGGGCAGACGGTCTACGGGCAGGGTTTTTCCCCTAAACCCGACCCATTCCTGTACCCCCCTCCCCACTTCACACCAGGGGAAGACCAACTGCATGATTGTGGGGTACGCTGACATTCTTGGTACCCAGTCCCTTGCTAAGTGAGCTCCACCAATCGTTCCAGGTCATCACTATTTGATTATCACCTAATTGTGTCATGCGATCATTTCATCTGACATTTGCACATAGGGAACACCGTCAAAGCAATGAATAAGAACTGTGACAATCATCCACATCCCCTCACAACAATCACAACTTGCTTTCTTTAAAGACAAAATATAAGGGCTGGCGAGATAGCTCAGCAGACAAAACACCTGCTTAGGCAAGCATAGGCACTGGGGTTCAATCCCCCCAACCCCCTGCACCACAGGCCACAATGGCTCTACCCCTGGGCACCCCGAGCCAGCCACCGAAACCGGGCATGGTAGCACACACCTGTAATCCCTGAGCTAAGGAGGCTGAAAACCAGGAGGATTACTATGAGTCTGAGCTATACGGTGAGACCCTGTACCAAAACATATAAAAGTGGGGTCAGCAACCCTGAGAGCTGCTGGAGCCCAGGCGCCCCCCCCCACTTCCGCCTCCCATCCCCACCCACATCCTTCTCACATCCTTCTCCTGACCTTTGCTGGCCTTCTCTGCCTCTCAGCACCTCCCCCTTCCGCAGCCCTGACTTCTTCGAGGCAGGCATCCACACAGGGGTTAACATCAGGTGCTGGACTCAGCCCCAGGCGCATGCAGGGGCAGGGCACCATGGGAACGAACCAAGTACCAGGCCGGGGAAGTCAAGCGAGCAGCCACCACAGGGGAAGCATAGGCAGAAACAGTTTGTCAGGTAGATGAGCCAATCAGAGAGACAAAGGGCTCACAGGTGTCCACAGGGGAACTTCAAACCTAACGAATCAGCACACCTCTCTGCCATCAAGTGGCCATGCTAAGGGTCCCCGATGTCATCAGAAGGGTCTGGCCCAGGGGGTCAAAGGCGAAACAACAAACCAGAGTGAGAGCAGAAGTGTTCTCGATGCTGCCCTGTGGCACCAGCCACATCGGTGGCTCCAGTCCGTGCCACCTATATCACCTTGGACCTGCGGTTCTCACCTATGGGATTCACAGACACCCCGGTTCCAATGAAGGAAAAGACACACATCCAGTGCCTCACACCAGGTCAGGACTCCTGGCCCTGCAGTCTGACACACTTTACCAAAACCCACAGTGAGAACATTCACATTAGCCCATCACGCCAAATATACCACACGGAAATGAATAAATGTTTTACAAAAGACAATCCTGCTTATAAGGTTTCAAACTTGTATACTTGCCATCTTATCTCCAAAAGAAAAGAAAAGCCTTTTAAAATGTTGATCACGCCCTCGGATTGACTTCCTGACCCATGGCCCTTCATTTGGGGGCAGGAGAGGTGGTACCAGGGATTGAATTCAGGACCTTCAGTTTGCCAGGCAGGCACTTCTGCCACTGGCCACCTTGCCCTGGCTACCCCCCACCCCAAGGCCCTTCTAGAAGCACAGCTGTAGGCCAGGCTCTGACGTCCCCTTCTCATGCCTCCCTCCTTGGTCACACACACTAACGGGCTGGAGCTCAGTACAAGTCTGTGTCTCAACGGCACCTCAGGCACAGAGATGAACCTTTAAACCTTGCAAAGTCAAGAAATCTACAAGGCTACTCCTTACTGGCTTCAGAAAAAGTGTGGCAGCCAGCTACACATGGCGCTGGCTCTTTTGCTGCACACAAATGTAAGGTGGGAGATACACTTGTGAAAAGGGGGAGGAAGGCACAAAACAGGTCACACTGGGCAGTCAGACAAAGCAGCCAGCCTCCCCTAAAATCAGTCACTTGGGTTGTCCCTGGGCCAATTCCTGGAACACTTCTCAAGCCCACGCTAACTGAACTGCTCTGACTGCATGCAGGCCGCACATGGAGCGGCAGGACACGCAAACCCTATGCACCTGATCCTACCTCAGGAGCATCCTGATAGAGTGCGTCCGAAGAGCTGGCCTGGGTGCCAGCCAGCCTCAGGCTGGCCCAGTGTTGCTGGGACTGCTGGATGGAGACTGGACCTGAGGCTGGAGTGTCCAGGCTGCTGCCTTAGTACAGAGTCCCCCTAGGGTTCCCAGCAGAGGCCATGGGCATGGGGGCCAGGACACTTGGAGGACACGATGAGCTGGGGCGTAAGGCAGGGGAGACCGAGGCGGGCAGAGCAACCTGTAAACGCTTACTGGGCAGCTTCCACTCTACACTGTGGACTGACCCGACAGCCACCCTCCCTCTCCCTACGCTAGAGACTTCCTCCCTGGCCTTGTCAGAGCAGGTTTCAGGACACTTTCCTAGAGTTCTCATTCAGAAGGGCAGGCAGGGCCTGAAACACTGTGTTTCTAGCATGTGGGGACCACACCTGGGGAGCATGACTACCCTATCAACACCAGCACCTCTCGCAGCACCTTGTACTGGTCGAGGGAAGGACAGGAACAAGGAGGCACAGGGTCCCTGACACCCATCTCGTAATCATGAGGTCACTGCCCCTCCAGTGCACCCCCAGTGATGGCCAGAGAGGAGTGAGAAAAACCTAAGTCTGAGATGAACCTGCCAAACGTACTGATACACTAAGATTCCAGCTCTCTGCAATGGTAAATGTCATTGTTTCCTTAACAGCCGGAAGTATCCCAACGGGCACACTCCCGCCCATAGAGGTCCTTAGACCAGGCATCCCCGCTTTCTACCAGAACCTCGTTCCCCAGAAACACCTATACTTGCCTGAAAACACTTCCTTTGTGTTTTTTGAGATTTTATGTACCTACATCACCTTTCTTTAACATCCAAGCTGATGGGTTTCTCACCATTTCAAGATGAAACCTGCACACAACACAAAGAAAAGCATTCCACTCCAGAGTCAATCAATCTGATCAGCTTCCATCACAGCAGCTGCAGGACTCAATGGCGAGGGGTAGGAATTCAGGAAACCTCAGAGTCCTGCCTAGCGGGGTGCAAGATGAGAGTACTGCAGGAAGTGGAGGAGGAGAGGGGCATCCTAGGAAGGGATGAATGCCTTCCTCCTCCAGACTGCCCAGCCCTCCTACTGCAGGCCAGAGGACCCCCCTCAACCTCCTGGACCCTACTCCAGAAATCAGCATCACCATGAAGTGATGTGTGAGCCTGGATGCCCCCCACACACTGACTCCGCTTCTTGTTTCCGGAACCCTCTGCTGGCAAATCTCACTGAGCAGCCTCCATGCTCACAGCGCAGACCCCAGCCACACACCTGCTCCTAGTCAGGGTTGTGGGCCCACACCAGAGGGGCAGCTGAGCTGGGCTGGGTGGGGCTGGCAGTGGGCACAGGGCTGAGAGTCATCACAGGGCATGAAGAAGGTGCATGTAGAGATCAGAAAAGACAGCCAATCATGCACAATCCAGGGTCCTGACTTCCTACCTAGGTTATGACAAAAGGGATGGTTAAGGCGTTAAACTTTCAGGAAAAGGGTCATCTAATCCCAAGCTCCTCATGGGCTCCCATGTTCTGGACAGAGACTTCAGCCTAAGGGCTCGCAATCCCACGGTTGCCAGGCACCACATGCTGCTCTAAGCACTGCTGCGTTGGAAGTACTCGTTTCACACTCAACAGGCCTTAGAGTCGCTAACACCACCAGTCCAGTTTCTCCAGATGAGAAAACTAGGTGCAGGAAAATTAATCTTCTTGCCCAAGGTCACACAGCTTCCTTAAAGGCTCTCAGGAATTTCAGCTTTAGAGCCCCCAAGAGTTCCAGAAATATAATCAATGTTTTTGAAAGATATATATATATATATATATATACACACACACACACTCAGCATGCAGGACTGAGTAAGGAAGATCTTGACACTAAAAAGAGAAGTTCAAAATACTAAAAATAGAAGCTGTTGATATGGAAGAATCTGAGTAATTAATTTGCATGCTTATATTGACATATAAAGTAAACCATTTATTTTCAACCTTTGTCTTTATGTGATTTAATGGAAATAGCAGTAGATCCACACAGGCCTGAGTTAGAATACCAGTTCAACTCCTTTTAACTACCCTGGGAGGAGGGGGGAAGCGCCCTCACCACACCTCACCATGACTTTCTCCTCCACCACAAGCTGGCTCAGCATGGGCTTCCCAGAGGATGCCTGAGGACACCTGGCCACGGTCTAGCATGTAGGGGGTGCTCAGACAACACTGGGCTCCTTCTCTCTTAGTACAAACAATGTGCCATATTTAAAGGAGCCGCCTAAAGCTGCCAAGACTAAAGTTCAAAGTCACAGCAGTTTTCCTATCTAGTGAGGTAACGACAACCTAGCAAGGAAAAAAAATGAACACAAGATATGAACAGGCAATTCTCAGATGTAATTAGCATGAAAAAATTTTCAGTATTTTCAGCAATTCATAGAATGTAATTAAGACAATGATATCTTCTTTGCCCATCAGACAAAGAAGGTAAAATTGACAAGATGGATATATGTCAGGAAAAGAAAACCTTGGACAAGTATTTTAAATTTATGAGATATCGTGAGATTTCTACAAGGTTCCTCTGGGCTCTAGAGTTACTCTGAGTTCCTTTGGTGCTCAATGTGGCGGTCATGAGCTGCAGGCATTTATTAAGGTGACAAGCTGTGGAAGGGTTTCTAGTTTTCTAGTTTTCTCTGTACTCTACTCCATGTTGCCACGTCAAAGAGAAACAGACACTTTCGCTCACTATTGGAAGGAGTACAAACTGGTAAAGGCTCTTGGAGGGCAATTGACAATACGGTATTTTCCCTTTAAAATTAGTCTTTACCTCAAAAGTCCTACTTCCAGAGACCTAGACGACTAAATTATATGTGATGGTTAACAGCGATGTGGCTCAAGTGTCTATTTTTAGGGCAGAAAATCAGAAGCAACCTAAACATCCATTAATAACAGACTGTCAAATTATATGGTATGTTCATACACTGGAATGTAGATCCAACCCTCCAAAAGGCAAACTTACTATGTCAGTACATAATTCAGATATCGAAACATCACATTAATTTTGAACTACCACCCCAATGACCCCTAAATTTTTAAGATAGACCTTGCTAAACTGCCCAAACTAGAAAGGAACTTTCCATCCTTCGGCCTCTGCCTTCCGAGCACCAGGATTACAGGCATGTGCCAGCTATGTTGGTTCTGGACACCATTCCCCCTAAAAGGGAGAAATGGCTAATCTAGGGCTGGGGCAAGGAAAGCACAGCTGAGTCTTGATGTGCCACAAAGAGAAGTCCTCACCGAATGACAGTAAATGTCAAAAAGATGTCAGAAGGGCTGGCAAGATAGCTCAGCGGACTAAGCGCCTGCTTAGGCAAGCACAGGGGCCATGGTTCGATCCCTGGCACCACATGAGTGATAGCCCCACTCCCAGGGTGTGCTCAGCCTGTGACTGAGTCCAGGCATGGCGACCCATGCCTGTAATCCCAGCTCTGGGGAGGCTGAAAACAGGAGGAGCACTGCGAGTCGGACCTGCATTGTGAGACCCTGTCCCCCCCCAAAAAAAAGATATCAGAGCCAGCTGGGAGGGGCTCCCCCTAGCCACATCCAGAATAGCTAGAGCCATAACATGAGCACTGAGAAGAATAGGTAATGACCTATTACGTAAAGCAAGAGTTCATGAATCCAGAGATGCAACTCAAAAAGTAAATAAGGAAGAAATCAAAGTTCTTCTCTTCAGTACTACTCCAACTAGTAAATGTAAAAGGAAATACAGAATTAGAAAATCACCATCTGCCAACTATCACAATAATTGATTCAGATAAGATGCATCAATGGGTTGTAACACAAGTGGGTAAAAGAATGAGAGCTGTGTATTTACAGTCTCACGTGCTCTCTCTGAGACACTATGCGCTAATCACAATGGGGGAAAATGGAAACTCTCCAGGGAGGCTGACGCTCTTCTAGCCAAGCGATCAAAGTTAACAAGGCTAGCAGATGGGCTCATGGACACTGTGTCTCCTGGCGGACACTAACTAACAAGGCCGGACATTGAGCCCGTGCCACTGCTGCTGGAAGTGCACAACCCGAATCTCATCGTGAGGAAACCCAAATCAAGGCATATTCTATAAAACAAGCTGGCAGTCTTAAAATGTTCCCTACTAAGATGCAGGTACTTCACAGGTTTTTGGGCACTATATTCTCACTGATTCTGATCATACATAAATCTGTGACACTGTCCCTATTGTCTCAACTGTTATTTGAGGGGCTAACTATTTGGAGGGTTTTGGACTCTTATCCACAGGTCTCTCTAACTAGACCCTTCCCAGTTGGAACATGAAAACCATATGCAGGGGCTACTCAGCAATGGAATCAAAACTTCAAAACTGTGCAGACCTGGTGATGTAACCTTTTCTCTGCTTTTGTTTTTCTTCTGTGTAATCATGTATGTGTTACTTACTACCAGCTTAGTAAACTTAGTTTTATTCTTTTTAACTTGGAGATACAGGCTTTTCTTATTTGCAAATCCAGCTCCCTGCATTAGTTAGCTGGGATTATGGTCTCTAAGACAGTTCTCTATGAGTCTGATGTAGTAGTAAGACAATGAATATCCTGTAGCCCCTAC
Source organism: Capromys pilorides (assembly GCA_004027915.1). Lineage (NCBI taxonomy): Eukaryota > Metazoa > Chordata > Mammalia > Rodentia > Capromyidae > Capromys > Capromys pilorides. The sequence goes on along the minus strand of PVKN010000040.1, from coordinate 65,934 downwards.
CCTAAAATATATAAAAAAAAAAAATAAAAACCATGTTTTCTTCCATCAAAAAAAAAAAAACGTTCCCTACTGAAGAAGGCTCCAGAGATGGAACCTAATGCAACAAATGAGCTAGGATTTTCATTGGCTATGAAGGACATCATTGGGGTAATTGGCAAGATTTGAAGATGACCTATACATGAAATACTAGCATTCTATCAATGCCTATTTCTGAATTAAAAAGAAAAAGGACCTTTATTATATAAGAAAATGTCCTTGTTTTTAGAAAATGCACAGCAAAGTACTTAGAGGTAAAAGGGCTCTTAGTCTGCAACTATTAAATACAGCAGTATGTGAAAAGGTAACCCTGCGTCAACATGAGAAGGATAAAGGAAATTTATAGAGCAGAATCTCCACATCAGGAGAACCTGTATTAAGAGTATCTAAGAAGCCTTCATTTTTGCAACTGTTTTGCCAGTCTGAAATCATATTTGGCTATATAACTCAGCAGATTAAAATGCCTGCTAAGGCAGATTCAGGGACCTGGGTTTAATCCCGGGTGTGCTGTGCCACCCTGCCCCCAGGGCACGCTGAGTGGGCTTGAGGCTGGGAGTGGCAGCACAAGCCTATTATCCCAGAGCTTGGGAGGCTGATAACAGGAGGATCACTTATGAGTCCGATCTGTGAGACCCTGTAGACCCTGTACTGAATACATAAAAAAGAATGAAATCATATCAAAATGCAATAAATAATTAAGGTAGCAAGGTGTGCACCAGGGAAACTCCTGGGGATCTCACTCACAATGAGCATTTCCTTAAAAGCACATGGCCAAAATGAAGCAAGCCTGTGTGAGAGTTGATATCTGTCTCCCATCTCCAGGCAGAGCTTCTACTCCAAGAAATAGAAAAAAAAAAAAAAAAAGAAACTGTGAGGAAGGCTCTCTCAAGACCAGCTCATTAATCAAGCTCTACAAAAGCAGCACCAACAGAACCAAGCCTCTGCCACCACACATTTGTGCTATTTTTTCCTCAGAGAAAGTCAAAACCTCCTGACACTATGAGTAGCTAGCTAACGATGGTATGGGAACTTTTCTAGAATATGTAAGCTAAAGAGAGGTTTTTTTCATTAAGAAGTTGGAACAGGAAAACACACTCTTGGTGGAAAGCTCCGCCTCCACACTGCCTGACTGAAACCTGAGTCGCTACGCCTCCACAAGGGGTGGAGGTGGGGGTGAGTCCGCCCCTGGAGCCTTTGGGCTCACCACACGCGTGCCATTTCTCTGGTATTCTAACACCTACAAGAAGCTCTTGTCTAAATGATTCCCTTACCATGTTTGTTTTTTAATCCTAATATTCCAAAATATTACAAAACACCCAGTTTCCAAAACAACAGGATAAACCGTAACGCTTGACGTGGGCTCTGAATCACCCCGGCTTACCTGAGTGAATAAACACTCTGAGATGAAAGATGCCAAATGAAAACTAAGTAATGAGGAAAATAAGTCAGGGCAATTAATTCAGTCGCAGAGCTAGAAAGAAACACAGCCCCTTTCTCTCTTCCATCACCCATTCCTTTAAGACCTTACTCTGAGTCAAAGCCTCCTTTGGCTTGTTGCTACGGAGCATGTTTACAAGACATTACAAGGAAAGGGGCCTTGTGGGGTTCAGAGGCCACCCCTGGGACAGCAGAGCATCAGGGTTCCGCGACAAATAACCCATTTCCAACCAATGAAAAAAATCAGGCTTCATTGCAAAACAACCTAAAGCGATTTGGTACCAACAGCATCTAGATTTCACAGCAAACTCAGCAAAAGAGATTGTGTTTTCGCTTTTTGAAGATGCAAACATTGAGAACTGCAGCCAGCCAGTGGCAGAACCGGAATTCGCATCCTGGGCCGCCTGCTCCGTCCCCAGCGCTACCAGGTGCCTACAGTTCACACAAGCCACTGTGACGGGACACACCACACGGAATTTCACTGCAACAGCCCCACCCCCACCTTTCCCTCCCTCGCATGGTTCAGATAACCAGGAAGGTAGGTGACAAACCACATTGTGCTCTTAGGCAGTTTCCCAGCACAAAACACATTTGCAGGCAAAGCAAAAGACCCAACGACGGGCTTTACAAGGGCCTATACTTCCTCCTTACCCAGAGGAATATTTTCATGATCTGTCAACTGGGGGAGGAGGAACCCATCATTATGTAATGTCAGAGGGCAGACGGCAAGGGGCGGCAGGGAGGCCGAGCTCTCTTCCTTCGCCCACAAAGACATAAATTTACGTTTGACATTTGAGCATCTCAGCCGTGTATGGCGTACACCCTCATCACTGGCTTCTCCAAGGACGGCCACGGAGAGCTTCCTGCAAATCTCTTGGGCCTGCCTCCCCAGACGCGCAAAGCCAGAGAGAAACACAATATAAAAACGCAAAGATGCGAGGAGTGTGGTCGGAGAATGGGGGCTTACGGGTAAAGGGAAGGAGTCGCGGGGACAGCGCCCCAATCGCCTTCCCCCGGGGTGCGTGTCGATGCTCACCGGCTCGCGCGTACCGTGCGCCCCGGGCACGACAAGGCCTTCGGCGTCTGAGGCGCCGGGTCGGCACCGGGGTCTGCAGCGCTCGCCGACGCCACTGCAGCGGACCGTTAAGCTGTGCATTCCCATGACAACCGCGGGCGCGTGCCCAGTAGGTCCGGGCCGCGCCCCCTACACTCGCTGTCCGCCCGGGTCCTCGCCCGCCGCCCAGGCCCGACGCCCCGGCCCTGCCCACCGACCTGGCGCGCCGACCCGCGGCGTCCCGTCCTCCGCCCCCCAGGTCTCACGACCGGGCCTCGCCGCAGCAGCGTCGCCGCCGGGTCGTGGAGTCGCCAGATACAGGCCTGGCTTCAGGTCCCGGTTCTGCTGTCCCGGCCCCGGGCCGCGAACCCGCCGCCCGCGCGCTCCCCGAACCCGGCTGGCGCCTCAGCCGCCGCTGTCCTTAGCTCCCGACGCTGCGCGCGGCCCCGCCCCGGCCCCGCCCCCTCTCCGCGCATGCGCACTGGTCGGCGCCGGACGCCCGGAGCGGCGTTCCGGGGCTGCGTCCACTTCCCGGAGGCTGCAGAGCTGAGAGACGGAGCAGCTTCTGTTCGCAACCTGCTCAGTGACTGTGTCGGTTGCCCCGAGGCTTTGCACCTCTGGACCTCAGGCTTCTAAGGCCCTGACACGCTCCAAAGAAAGCGTGACGCGCCTAGGCCGTTTGGTTCTGGGATGCACTTGTTATCACTTCCTGGGAGACGTTTAGGCACCCCAGCATTCCGACCACAAACAGCAAAAAAATTAAAATTGCAGTATTTGGAGTATGTAGGCACTTCAAATGTCTACAGTACAACTGTTCTCCCAGTTCATTTCTGGCATGTGTACCTGAATGTGCAATGGCGGATAACAGCTTCTTACTGTTCTCATCCAAAATTCTGTTTTTCTATTTTTTTTTTTTTTTAGAAGCAGATACTTTATTAACTGACCAAATCATAAAAACACCATGGTAGATACCTTAGTTCATCCTTCTAATAAGCCTGTTGATCCCTATTTCCCTATTTCCGGCATCTCCACCTTCCACAAAATGGGTGGTCTTTTTCTTCATTCCACCTCATGGAGATAACTTGAATGGCCACAGGAAGTTACTTGACTCTTTGAAGCGTTTTCCTACAGCACAGATCTCATGGATCAGGTCTTCCATGCAGATGATGCCATATTTACCAAGTGATCGAACAATCAATGAATTATCTGTCAAGGCAATTCGCTTCTTATTGACTTTGCCATAGCCACGCTTGTGTATTAGTTCATTTACTGACTTCAGGTTTGGGGTACCCCCATGCAATGTATGGCTCCGCAATTCTCAGCATGTTAATTGAAGCCTTGTTGAGCTTAACGATGGTGCCATTGAAAATTTGGCAAAGGCGAAGAAGCTGCAACACCTTGTGGATGATACCCCTGATCCGCTATTTATTTTTAAAAGGAAGGCTATTGATCTATTGGAAGTAAAATTTAACAATTTCGAATTTACTTAAAATTAGGTCACATCCTTACTGTGTTGTTAAAATTCAAGTACTGACAATAATCTCAAATGAAAATAAAAGTGTAATTTTTCTTTTCTGACTTTTAATTTTGTCTTTCAAGAAGTAATTTATTTATGAAACATTTACTGTTTGCTGTCTCTTCGGATACATGGAAGGAAACGACAGAACGTTGCCTCTAGTACAAAATTAAAACCAGGAAAATCTAACATGCTCATAGAAACGGAGAAAAGCATCTTTTTATTTTCTAAAATTATTGTGGCCGGTATGGTGGTTTGCCTGTGACAATTTGTTTTCTTCTTCTTCTTCTTTTTTTTTTTTCACATCTAGCAAAGTTAGAGCTGTCCAATACAGCCCCTTTTCACTCTCAAAACTGTCCTGTTCAAGTAAATAAATAAATAAAATGAAATAAATAAATAGATATCATCCTGTTCAGATGACAGACTATTTGTAACCCAGCTAAGAAAGCTTTTAATTACTACAAAAAAAAAAAGATTTTAAATCAGTGATTTTCGAAAATAGATAGAGAAATTTAAATTATAAACATTTACAAACAGCCATCAGTCTAATTCACCTTTCATTCCCTTAGCGCAGTGAGGAGGGCTGCGTGAGGCTCAGACTTGCAACAGTATTGCCACTTGACTGTTGTGTAACTCAGATAGTCTCAAAAGCTCATTGGTGTTCCCCCTGTGGTAGGGATCAGGCCTTCATGCCACCTTAGACTGAAAATTATCAAGGGAAAGGGGAGTCAAGGTCGTGGGTAGATGTAGCACCACGCATTTCCTCTGCATCGCGACCCTACAAAAGAAAGTGTCCCACAGGTGTGCTGGCGGGACAGTATCCCGGGCCATCAGAAGGTTTCAACAGGGGGCCACCAGCTACTGGCCTCAGCGTTCTCCAGCAAGTGCCAGATTGCAGATTCTCAGAGCTCACCCCAGACCTACTGGAAGAGGGTCAATCTGTATTTTAAGAGGCCTTCTGGAGGAACAGAAAACAGACAAGAATGGGAGGTATCCAAGGCTGGCCTAGGCTACATAGCGAGTTCTAGGCCATTGAGGCTGGCTAGCTAGGCTGAACACCAATGTGAGACCCTAACACTAAAAGGAGGAAGAGGAAGAGAAAAAAAAAAGCTTCTGAGAACTCTGATAAGCATTACTACCTTAATCCATGTGCAGTAGGTGGGCTGCCTCAGGCAATCTTTGTGCAATTAATATTTTTAATAGCTGAACAGTTGTCTTTAGAACTAAAACTACCCAGTGGATATATCATCTCTTCAGGCTATTAAACACAGTACATACATGGTTTTGTTCGAGAACTTATATGGCCATGCAAACCACAGTACCTGTGAAAAAGCACCAGCTTCACTGGAGTCCGGCAGATTATAGGGAGAGTTTATTGCAAAATGATAGATTTTCCAAGGGGGCGTGGGTTACACCTTCAAGCATGCAGCCGGCAAGCATCAAAGTAGCAAGTGGCCTTGAATGGAGGTTCAGATTATATTTGCATAGTTAACTGGGTCCCTCGAGTGCTGTAATATCCTTTCCTTCCTTCAAGGTCATTGGACTTGTACAAACACAACCGCCTGTGTTTACCTAAATCAGAAGGAAGTCAGTCCCTGTTTACACCTTGGCAGGATGTTTCCCCTTAAGCCAGAGCCCTTGAGGTTTTCTGACCTTTGACCCATTCTCTGCACTTTGTAGGCCCTGGCTCTTATTAGCCTACTTAAAAGATATTACAGTCTCTTGAGCTAAAGTTTAAAACCACAAGCTTGTGCTGATTTTTTTGGTAGCTGATGCTTTACAAAATAAAGAGATTAAAAAAAAATCATGTCTTTTTTGCTTCCAGAGTAGCCCCAGCTCCTTTTCTGCAGCCTGCTAATGACTAACCTCTGGCCTGACTGCTGGAGGTGTTCCTGGGCCAGGAGTCGCTTGGGCTTCTTTCCAGTTCTCGGTATCACACAGATTGAAACTGTCTTCTTAGAAGACTCACTTGGCTTCCCCCAGATGTAAATGAAAGACTGAAGATCGCACTGTTCTGGTTGGTCTGCTGTACTCAGCCTGATGTTATTTTGAGCGCCATGTCTACCCTTTTAGGAAATGTCTCAACCCGTGAGTGCTGATTTAAATTTATGACCTTTGATACAATCCACCCAGTTAATACAGTTTGCCCCAGCCCTGATCTACCTCCAAGGAGTAACGGGGATTCGGAGGATTTCAAAAATCCCTAGCCAAGAAGCTTATCACTATTTGACTTGTATGGTAACTGCCTGGCAAGGTGCCGTTCCTGGGATCTTTAATTGGAACGTCTCAGAGCATTCTCCGCAGACATGGCCCTGCCCACCAGGCATTCATTTAAAACAATCAGCAGCCATTATTTATCATTGAGGCTGCCAGAGGTAGTGACACTTACTGGAACCATCAAGTGGCTGATGAAAAACCTTCCAAGGAGCTAGCAGCAGTGGGGAATGCCTATATTTCCAGCACTCAGGAGGCCGAGGCAGGAGGACTGCTCCAAGTTCAAGGCCAGACTGAACTCCATAACTAGACCCTATCTTGAAATAAATAAGTAAATGTATGGGCTGGCAAGATAGCTCAACAGTCTAAAGTGCCTGCTTAGGCAATTGCAGGGACTGTGGTTCATGCTGCACCAGCCCCACCCCGAGGGCAGGCTCCCAGGGCAGGTTGAGCCGGCCATAACATAAATAAATAAATAAAGTTTTTTTAAAAAGTGTATGTATGGAAGTATATCTCACCAAAACAGAATATAGGCAAACATACTTTAAAAAAAAAAAAAAAAAAAGAAAAACTTTATAATTCAAAGGTGTAGTAATTAAAATGAAAAATCCACATCAGCAACACAACTGCAGAACTGAGCCCACAGATCTCTTGATTCTATTTCATAGCCCGAGGACCACACAGAAAGCACAAAGCAGAAAAGTCAGCAGAACCTGAAGGACCTGCGGGATGACTGGTAAGCAGACCCGGTGCATTCCTGAGGGAGAGGGCGGGAGAGTGAAAGAAGAAGGTGTAAGGAATATAACCACTGGCGGGGGTGGGGGGTGGAGGGGTGGGGGGTGGGTCCTGGGCAGGTTTCTAGGTCCTTACGCGCAGCATGAGCAAAGAACTGGGCTGGCGTGTGACGGTAAGGAAAAGGCAGCACAGCTTTAATCAGGTGACAGAGCGGCCTTCAGCCAGCGGAAAGGTAGTGTGAACATTGGATGTGTTGGGTTTAAGAATTTAAAAATGTTACACCAGGGAATCAGAGATATAGCTCAGCGGTACACTGCCTGCCTGGCAAATACAAGGTCCTGAGTTTGATTCCCTGAGTCTTCCAGAATGTGATTGACACTGTGACCGACAAGGTGCCGAGTTGTGTCAGCTGTGCCCTTTGCGCATGTCCGTTCACGCAATTCATTCTGTTACGCTTGGATGTCCGAGGTGCTGTACCTATGTATGAGCTTCTAGTAAACTCCAAATGAAGCGAGGTTACTGTACGTTGTACAGGAGAATCTGGACATGCATCCCGGTTTGGGATTTTGGAATATTCTGGGGATCTTTGTTTTTCTGCCTCTGGGTTGTAGGTTTTAGGACAAAGTTCAAGGAGTTGGCCCAGGCTATTGTTCAGGTTTAGGGCAACGGAGGAGAGTGGCCCCATGGCCTCAACTGTACCATCTCTATTAGAAATAATTGCTGGGCTAACCAGATAGCTCAGTGGATTAAAGCGCCTTCTTAGGCAGACATAGGGACCAGGTTTCCATCTGGCCTTCCGTGCCGGCCCTGCGCCCGAGGCACACGGAGACTGAGACTGAGACTGGGCATGGTGACACATGCCTATAATCTCAGCACTTGGGAGGCTGAAAACAGGAGGGTCACTATGAGTCCAATCTTTGTAGTGAGACCTTGTAGATCCTGTACTAAATACATAAACAAAAAAACAAAACAAAACAAAACAAAAAACAGACAGACTAAGAAGGTGGGAGATGAGATGGAGTGGGAATGGGTTTCCCATCGTGAAAGAAGAGGTGAAGACTTGTTGGCCCTCAGAAACAAGAAAGAAGCATTTCTTAGCACTCCAAGGGTTTGCATGTGGAAAGTCTTTGGAATGGCTATTTACTTTCTAATTTTTTTTTGGGGGGGGAGGGGGGCTGTCTTAGAACAAGACAAGTCAAGCTAGCCTTGAATTCAATATGTAGCCCAGGCTACCCTTGAACTCTTGATGATCATCCTGCCTCAGCCTCCAGAATGCTGGGCTACAGGTATGTGCCACCATGGCTGGCTAGGTTGGGCTACTTTGAAAGGACAACTTCTGTTTTTGATGTTGCCGGTTCCTTGGAGATGGCCTAGGCATGCTAGAGGAATCCTGTGACCTTGTGTGCTGGTCCCCTGGGGCAGATCTGGTTACCAGGGGGCACATAGGCAGTGGTACCTTTCTCATGGGATATATAAAGCATCTTTGTGCGTGCACGATACTTCAAGAATGAAGGTGATTTAAGGGCTAACCTATGGGGAATCATAGGTTACCCACATATATAATTTTTAAATTTCAATTAACTTCAAACCTTCAGCCTAATTCTTTCTGAGGTGCTTTTAGGTTCTGTTGGCTGTGATCTATAAAAAGAGACAGTTTACACCTTAGTGAAACACATGGGGATGTGTTTAACAAACACCATTTCCCTGGAACAATACTCTGAAGAATGGTGCCAATCGCAGCCTGTTATTTTCTGTTCTGTTCTCTCAAAGCTTGTCGTTCGACTGACTTCATGACTCAAGAGTGGATGCCAGCCCACGACTTAAAAAAAGAAAAGGTTTTCCATGGAATCATGGAAAGGTTTTACAGGAAAAGCAGCTGGACACATTCTGCTTAGACATAAGAATTCGACCCAATGCCATTTGGCACCGTTTAGCTTAGTGGTTACTACACAGCTTCTGGAATCCCCAGTGAACTTCAAAGCTTCATGGCATACAAGGGCTGCATCTTCCAAGCCTCAGTCTCTCATCTGAAAATAGGTATAAAGCCTCCACTGCTCCCCATCAGGCCTCTCCCTCACCTTGGCTATCCCACGGGTAGCAAAACCACCCCAAGGTGTCATCTACAGTGGTGGACAGAGTTACCTTCAGGGACCAAAGACAAGGACAGCACCCTTAGGACACCAAGTTCAGGAGGCAGATCTGGAAATCATGTAAATACGTGTAGCCCTTTCTTACTTGCATGTGCAGTAAAGTGCTTCCTTCCATCTAAAGAGGTAGAAATTGTAGAGCTTTCTTGGGGCGTTCTTTGATATAAAAACCTCATGTATTTAATGTCTACAATTTGATGAGTTTGTACATAGGCCTACTCATACCTGCAACATCATGGACACAATCAAGGTAATATGTCTATTGCCTCTCAGAGTTTTTGGTGGCCTGTATTTACCCGGAGTGAATCAAAGGCAAATATTATAAAAAGTTACGAAAACACACACCAAACGGCATTGAGTCGACACAGTGAAGATTTATTTCTCACTCGAATCACAGTCTTGGTGGCTGCACGAGGACTCAGAGGCCCAAGATCTTCACTGCCGGATCTGCAAGGTCGCTGGCAATGAGGAGCGCGGCCCAAGCATGCTCAGACATTCATGCCACTTCCACTCACCTCGACCAGCCCGGGACGGCCAGGGCATTTGATCAGCCTAAATGCAAGGCTGGCTGAGCAGTAGAGTTGGGCAAGGTGAGTGTGTGCTCAACACCTAGCTATGGAGACGAGGGGGGAGGGAAGGTGACGTGACCATTGCCACCATCATCAAAAGCCACACTAGCCATAGAGAGGGGGAAAAAAAAAACCACAACAGCCAGGAGTTCATTTATCAGTGATGGCTAACAATCCTACCCTGTCAGCACCACGCTTGCTTTGCTACCTTGATTTAATTACTGAAAATAAATTGGCTGCCTTTCTTTTCTTTTCTTTTCTTTTTTTTCATTTTATGTATTTGGTGCAGGAGCTCACTACATAGCTCAGACTCATAATGATCCTTCTGTTTTCAGCCTCCCCAGTGCTGGGATTATAGGCTTACACTCCATGACTGGACTGCATCCCCAGCTTAGTGTGCTGTAGGGGCGGAGCCAGCACAGCATGTGGGACCCGGGATCCAACCCTGGTTCCTGTACACTGAGCTATGTTGCTGGCCCTTGGCTGCCATTCTTAAAAGCTAAAGAAAACCCAATGCTCCTACTCTACCTGGGAAGATCTGATTTTCAGGCATGCTCTGCATGGGGAAGGGTCTGGGCAGAGACCTCTGTATAGTTCAGCTCAACTCTCATCCCGGAAAATGATCCCCACAGTAGGTGGAAGTGCCAATCCCTTGGTGATTGGCCTAATTTTGTATATGACAACCACATCACACACTTTACAAGCTTTCTTTCAATGTAAAAATGAGGGCTTGTCTTAAACTCCAAAAGCATCAGGACTACCACCAAATCTGTGAATACCAATTTCTATTCATGGTATAGGTTTTCATAGCCACCAGAAATGGGTGGAGGAATGGAATCATTCTGTTAAAGAAGAACCAGTTACATGGGCCTAGAGTTTTCCACCACTGTCTCAACCATGAAGAGCTAGGGAGGAGCATCTACACGCATCAGTGACCACACCAGAAACCCTGGGAAACCATCACCTACACAATGACTACAGGCCACTGCTAAGCGTCTGATCATAGGCAATTCCACTAGGCATAGAAGATTTCTATTAACATTTAAATCAAAAGTTAATTTAATTTTTTTTCCCTCTGTGGAGCCAGGGATTGAACTCAGGCCCTTGCGCTTGCCAGGCAAGGGCTTATTCTACTGAGCTATCTCCCCAGCCCCTCAAAAGTTAATTTTAATTCTCGAAAGCATGTATGAAGTTTCACAGGATTTCCAAAGACCATCCTGGAAGTCTTAGCTCACAGTCCTTGTCTCACTGAAAGAGAACTTGGATTATTTCAAAGAAACTGTCAAAAAGGACTTTGACATTTCTATGTCCTGCTCTTTCAAGAGAAAAGCTTATCCTTGAGATCTAAAGTCATCACAGCCCAGCTTAAGGAGCCCACAGTCTTCAAAGTCACCACACAGTGGAAGGTGATCAATCGGGTTCCTCCAGCTTCTGGATCCATGAGCAATGCATTTCTGTAACAAACCACATCTTGGATGGCGTCTTATTATAGTTTCCCAAGGAAATGGAGCCGTGTGTGTAGCGAAGTCGCACTCCCTCTTGACAACCCATCTTTTGAATGTTTCCATGGAGGACTCCCTACATATCTACTCCTCTCTTTTCATGATGAAATTTAGCAAATTCAAGCCTTAAAGCAAAGCAGTGAAACAGAGAACTGGGACAATACAGGTTAACAAACACTGGGACCCTGACTAGGGCACAGATGGAAGGACCAGGCCTGCTCACTAAAGGTTATGAGGGCCTGGTCCAGCACTCTATCTTTGTCATAGTTCTTTAAATTTTTTTCATAAATAATTCAATGACAAAAGCAATGCAAATGGTTTTTTTTGTTGTTGTTGTTGTTTTTAAATCCTGGAACTTGTTTTTTTTTTTTTTTTTTTTTTTTTTTTTTTTTTTTTTTTTTTTTTTTTTTTTTTTTTTTTTTTTTTTTTTTTTTTTTTTTTTTTTTAATTTTTATTTTTTTTTTTGTGGGACCGGGGTTCAAACTCATGACCTTGCACTTGCCAGGCAGGCACTTGTGCCACGGAGCTATCTCTCCAGCCCCAATCCTGGAACTTGTAAACAAGCTGAGAAGGACAAAAACAAATGTTACTTGTAGATTTACTCCAAGATAGTGGCATTAAGGATTTAGTGTGTGCGTATCTGTCCACATTTTGCCTATCATTTCACCTATTAGAGAGAAGGACAGGTAGAAAGAGCTTAAGTGCAAAAGAACTTTTCAAGGTCATTGTTTCAGTATGTTCTGTGGTACTGCAACAGAATATCTGAGACTGAATAATTTATAGAGCACAGAGTTTTTCCCGGGCGTTATGGCTGTAGTCCCAGCTACTTGGGAGGCTGACGTGGAAGGATTGTTTGAGACTAGGAATTTAAGACAAGCCTGGCAACATAGTGAGACTCTCTCTCAAAAAAAAAAAAAAAAAAAGACAGAAAGAAAGAAAAAAATAAAAGCTGGTTAAATAGTCCAGACTCTTAAAAGCTGAGTATGAGGATTGCAAGTTTGAACCTATCCTCAGCAACTCAGTGACCTATTAGGAGAGTCATCTCAAATAAGGAACAAAGGGCATGGAGATGAACTCGGTGCCAAAGCCCTAGGTTATTTCTTACGGCTCTGGAGCAGAGGCAGAACATCCAAGGGGCCCACATTTGAACACCTGGTGGCAGCTTTCTTGCTGCATGAGGTGGGACAGCAGGAGACATGGGCTCCGTCTGCAGCTGCTCCTTTGTCTGTCGCCTCCCCACCAGCTTGTAAGCTTGCCATTCATCCAAATTAAGCAAGGCTTACCTTACTGACAAATTTCCCAAACAGCGAGATTTTTATTTGAAAATGATGTTAATTTTATAAATATGTGACCCAAGGTCTGAGTTGGGTCCAGGAGGCTCTGGAGTTGGGTAGAAAGGACATTATGCTGTGAAGGTGATCCCAGACACTAATGGCACTTACAGTGAGGAGATCAGAACTTCAGGGTCCTTGGCCCAGTGACGACTGCAAAACCTGTGGCAATGATCACCCGGATGCATCCATGGGTTCTGTTTCCTTCCATCACAAGCATGCTTTTAATCTTCCACTTAAAAAGGGCCCAGTTTAAGTGTCGGAGCAACATTAGTGGTAGGACCTACCTACTGCCACCTACAGTCCTTGTTTTACCCTTGGCAGGATCAGAGATGGGCAGGTTGGAGGAGTCTTGAAGCCTGATGGACCCAATACCTCTGGCTCTGTGGCAGGAACAGAGATATGACAGCATTTATAGTAGGGTAACAGTAAGATCACCCTAACCTCACTGACCTAAGGGCCCCGAACACAGTGGCTCTTGGGCAACAAAGCACAGAAAACATGAAACACACAACCATTCATTAATTTAACTTTTGCAAGTCCAACTGTCTGAGTCTGGGAGTGAGTAGGACAGGAGGAATACGGGAAAACGAGACACGCTTCCTCTCTGCTCAGTTACCGACATTGTACAACATGGCATTGTACTGCCACATTCTCCCAGACTTCAAAGCATCTCTCAATTATTTATAATAACTAAAACATTGTAAAGTGCTATGTAAATCATTATTATTGGGAGTAATGACAAGAAAAAAAAAAATGGCTGGTACAGATACTTCCTCTGTGAGATTTCTTGAATCCACAGAAGCAGAACTGAGGAATGAAGAGTCGACTGCGATTGGAGAATGTGGTGACAGCATGCATTTCCCCCCGCTGCAGGGAGGTTAGCAGCTAGCACTTCCACTCTAGGGCAAAGGTCATGTTTTAGGTTGATACATTGTATTGCTTAGGGTTCTCTAGAGGAACAGAAACAGTAGCAAATGTACTAGGTATTTTTGCAAATGGATTTATGAGGTAGGCTAACAGGCCCACTGACAGGAGCATCCACAGTGGCCATCTGCACCCTGGCCAGCCAGAAGACCCACTCGCCGCTCAGCCCAAGAAGCTGGACGATGCCGAGGATGGTCCCACACCGAGAGGGACCAAGGATGCAATATCAGCCTGCGACTGAAGACTAGGAAGCTTCTGCAGAGTTGCTGGTGTGTGCTCGCATTGAAAGGCTGAGGAATCTGGAGTCTGGTGTCCGTATGCAGTGGCATTCCCGGAAAAGAGGCTCCTGCTCAGGCAGAATGGAGCTTTCCAAGTACAGGCTGACTTCCTCCTGCTTCCCTTTATTGCCTCCAGGTGGCAGCACCAATAGGATAGCGCTGCCCACATTAGGGGTGGGACTTGTGTCCTCAGTGTGCCGCCTACCTGCCAATCTTCCCTGGAAACTTTCCACAAACAGGCCCAGAAGTCTGCTTCAGAAATCTGTGGGCGTCTCTCAATCCAATCAAACCAACATTCTCTTACAAACAATGAGGCTGAATGTGAAGCCCTTTCCTAAAATGATGACATGTAAGTTACTCAGTATAAAATAGAAAATTTGAATTTTCATTCACAAGCAGTAACTTAAAATCTTTAAGATACATAAATCTGACACAAAAATAGCTGCGCACTTTTCCCTTGTGAAATCAGAATTCTTTGGCAGTTTATTGCTGATATTTCCCTCGATCTCTTTTTCTGTTGACTTGATCATGCATTTGTCAGTCCTTTTCATAATGTTTTGAAACTTAAGAGATTTTTCTGAGTTTTGAGACTCTAGATTCTCCGCTGGCAACTGACGCTGTCAGCATTAAACACAAGCACAGCAGTGCGTCTAGTGAATTACTGCTCCCCATAGGCTCCAGCCCAGTGGAGTTCTATCAGTGACTTCTGATTATGGACCCATGTCCTGTTGTCATGGAAACAGGGAATAATCCTCAGCAGCCCCCATCCAAATGAGACTTTGTACCTGCCCCTGTCGCAAATTGCCAGTGTATTGTCCCTGTTAGAATGAGACCCTCTACTGCCATCTACTGGAAAACTATCATAGTACGTATCCCAAACAAAACAGGCTACGGGGAAGCTGAGTGGGAAGACTCCTCAGAGGAGCCTGACTATGGCTACTAAAAACACTAACTGCAACTCCTCCTGGCTTCCAACGAAGAACTGGAGTCCACTCCATTGAAGGGAGCACCGGCTAGGCAGGACCCGATAGAGCAGGAGATCACATAGAGGACATTTCAGTAGATTTCCTAGGGTGACTTTAGTGGTCTTCCCCCTACCCAGAACTTACCTGTGGTGTGATTTTGTTTCCTTGCAGCTTTTATCAGCAGAAAATATGACTGGGTCTAAGAATACACTGGCGATTTTTATAGGTAGATGGACGTAACCTGAGACCTCATAAGTGAAATATATCAGTCACATGTGTAAAAATCCTATCATCTCCTTGGTGTAAAAAAACTGAAAGAATAAATAAGGTCTAAAATGTATCACAGATATTGGGTAATGGAAGAATGTGTTCACAAGGAAAAAAAGGAGCTAGGATGAGTGACCAGGGAAAAGAGTAGGGTAAAGGAAAGGAGGCAAGTCAGTTATACTATGAATGTCACTTAGCTCATTAAAAAGGAAGGCTTGTGCTAGGATTGATTGGAGAAGTTTTTACACCCACATCTCATACTCTGAGCAACTAATTACTTGAAAGATAACAACACGTACTATATTAGCTATTGCTATTCTCCTATTATTTTGTTATGAAATTTTGTTTTATTTATTTTTCATAAGAAATGGACAGAGGATACAAAAGAGAAAAGATTGTCCTATTAACTGCTGCAGAAAGCCGGAGGGCCCATCAAACAGGAAGTTCTGGCTACATAGTGGGTGGCATTGACTGTGGGGAAGATGACTCCCGGTGGGAGGATGCAGTGTAGGAACTTCAGGAAATGTTCACCCTTATCTTGATAGCTAGAAAAGGGCACACGTGAGGAGCCTGTCAGAGTTCTCATTTAATCTTCCTCTCAACTCATGTTAAATCTGCTTCATGCCCTTGCATTAAAAAAAAAAAAAAAGCAAAATAAAGATATTGCCCCCCCCCCCTTTATTTTAAGATAGGGTCTTGGTATTCAGTGTGTGCTGGCCTTGAGCTCACTATGTAGCCTAGGCTGGCTTCGAACTCACAGCAGTTCTCCTGCCTCAGTCTTCTAAATACTGGGATGATAGACAGCAACACTAGCAGGTCATAAGCAGCTTGGAGGAACCTGCCAACCTGCTGGTATCTGTGTGCTAGGAAGAATCTAGGACCTTGGAGGGCTCTTGATTGAGAAGAGCGAGGTCTCTACTGCCAGGACCAGATCTGCCACATGGAATCTAGGCTCTACCACTCTCCTGTGCTGTCTTTGACCCAAACTTTAGCATCATTTTTTTCCCCATTTCATTTTCTACCATCCAAACAAAGAGGAATCAGTGTCCAGAGGTAAATATCATATGTCTTAAACTTGCTGTCATCTTCAGTTTCTTCATTCATAAATTGTACTTAAAAGACTCAGATTTCAATTCTCCATTTTGAAATAGATTCCTGCCCTCAGTCCCCGTGATCCCAGGCAAAGACTTTGATTTCCCAATGGACGAGACTCCATCCTCTGTCATAGCTGGAATGAGGTTCCTCTGGTCACCCACTCTTGACCTCACAGCCAGCCAGGTGCCACTCTGGTCACCCACTCTTGGACCTCACAGCCAGCCAGGTGCCACTTGGTTTGAAACTCCCTACTCCCTGAATCCATGGAATCTTTGGCTTTGTTATTGCAGCGCATCATACCCTGGGGCAGGTGGCCCTGGAACTTTTCCAACTCACTGGTCACTCAGGCCTGGGTCTGAGCGAGAGGTGATGGCCATGCTCAGTTCTCTGGCATACCTGCTGCATGGATGCCTGGCTGTCTTCATGGATGTTGGCAATGCACTGGACCACGAGGCCTGGCATATCCCTGATGTCCGCTGTCCACACTCTTCACCATGGGGTCCACCGCCTCTTGCCCCTAGAGCTTCTCAGCTCTACCATAGTGACCCTGTGCTACCCTATGCTGGTGCCTCCAGTCCCAGCCCACAGTTTCCACCCAGGGTGTTCTTCTGCTTTCAGTTCCCAGTGCTGAGGGCCTTACAATGAAGGTTTCTGTTTCAAATTCTTGAGGGTGTGGACCTCATTGGTTCAGCTAGTCATTCTCATAGGGAAGGCTCCATGCAGGTCATTACATTTGGGCAAAGTGTCCACCTGTGATGCTAGCAGGCTGGTGAAGGGGCATCATCTTGGGGCAACCACGGCCGCCAAAGCTGCCTCTCCATGGTGGAGAGGGCAGGGCAGCTTCCTCCAGAAGAGCCCGTCTATGTACACAAACACAAGTTCATCTGATCCATCTGATTTCATCTTTTCCCAGTTACTCTTTTCTCGTTGCTGGAACAAAATACCCAACATCCAGAATCAAAGAAGGAAAGGTTTACTTAGCTCACGGTTAGTGGAGATTTCAGTCCATATTCAGTTGGCTCCAAGGCAGAGTGGCACATGGCAGAGAGCAGCAGCTCATGGTGGCAGAAAACAGGAAAGAGCAAAAGGGAGAGGCAGCAGCTAGGGCTGCTAGCTAGCCTCTCTCCTCCTTACATTTGTATGCAGAATATTTGTCCCAGGGAGAGCATAGAGCTCACAGCCATAGCGCTCCTGTTATGGGTTGTATATTGGTTTCCTCCCCAAAGTCTCATGTAGTCATGGGGTAGATTCTAGAGTTGGTGATTGATTATTTGTGAGTGTGGATGCTGCACCTGCCCTGAGGCAGGCAATTCCCATTACAGTGTAAGAAAGGAAGAGAAACTAGCTAGCTGGCCGAGCTGCTGCTGCTCCCTTGTTCCCTTTGCTCTCTGCTGCCACCATGAGCTGCTGCCCTCTGCCATGTGCCACTCTGCCTTGGAGCCAGCTGAATATGGACTGAAACCTCCCGTAACTGTGAGCTAAATAAGCCTTTCCTTCTTTGATTTTGGATGTTGGGTATTTTGTCCCAGCAACGAGAAAAGAGTAACTGAGACAGGCCCCCCCAAGCACATTAGATCATTAATTAATCACAAACTCTAGAAGCCACCCCATGACTGCATGAGGTTTCGGGGGAACTAGACCACAAGCCATAACACATCCTCTCCTTTGTAACTTCTTTCTCTGATTGCCACAAATCGGGCTCCTACTGTAGCTTTCATTCATGGTGCACGTGTCATTTCAAACTTCATAGCTCAGATCACAGCGAATGTTTGGTATTTTGCCTTTTTGAATCACCTGCACTTCTGAATTGGTGAGTCTACAATGGAGGCGGTGGACACCCAGAGCCTTGTGCCCCACCTGGTGCTCTCCCAGCTCACTGGGAAACTGTTGGACTTCTCGGCAATGATGCAGCCACAGGTGGCTTCAGAAAGGTGTCCAAGAGGCACTAAGGTGCTCAGCAGAACATCTTCAGGTCCAGTGATGCCTCCTACGTGAGAAGACAGACAGGGTGCTGCCTATGTGGGTGCTGCTGGCAGGTGCAGGGACAGGGTTGTGGGTCTCCGGCCTGGTGTCACCCACCTCATCACCATCACAGGGGGAGGCTCACAGCTGCAGCAGCTGTCCTAGCCACATCTGCAGCTTCCTGAAAGGCTTCATTGTGTCCGCCCCACCCTGCTTCTCTAGGCTGTATCATGCTGTTTGTGTTAGCATGTGGATTGTATTTGCTTTCTGTAATTATAATGTACTGAGGAGGAAAAAAAGAATGTTTTCTCTAAAAAAAATACACACACACACACACACACACACACACACAAAAGAAAAACTTCATAGCTCATATTACCAAGTAAAACAAATTTGCAGCTAGAACACAGCGCTCTTTGGTAGCTGCACTTCTGTCTTGAGCCTTCCTTTCCAAAGTGTCACTTATAAGAGTTAGGTCATGATTTTACCCAACATCCTCCAGTAAAGTTGTCAGTGTAGAGTTTTCAGTCATAGTTACTGGCTGTGGCCTATGTGCCATAGATTCGCCACCTCTGTGTTATGCCAGTATTATAATAGTGTTTTTGGTCAGTTATCTTTCCATTTTGGTATTGTCCTATATTCCGGTCAGTATCTTTAAATTTGCCTTTACTAAAGTTTACTTTTTTATAACGTATAGTTCTACAAGTACTATGGACCCTGTATCCATCCTCCTAGTTCCATAAAACCAGTCCCATCCCTCTAAAAACTCCCATTTCTCCTTTGTAATCAACTACACACTTCGCAGCTTCCCCAGTCACTGGGACGCTTTCCACCCTTCCAGTGTCACCTCTCCCATGATTTCCTATCAACAAGATCTCTTCACATGACTCAGCTGCAGAACATGATGTTAATAAGAATGTTCAAAGAGCATGTGCCTGAGGAGCTTGGCAGGCTCTTTCATCTTTCAATAGATGCAATGATTGGCTAAGGGAATTTATATTTTGCATGAAGAACAGGCACCTAGCATATAGGACATACCTAATAAATGCTCCTTTCCCTTCTCCCTGTTCTGTTTTTTTTTTCCTCAGGATTTCTGCTTTCTCAGAAGGAAAAAGCTTCAGGATGAAGGGAAGAATCCCTGAGGGGACACTGTCAGGAATTAGTCACCCAGGAGAACATCATTTATGAAGGACACCTGGCCTCCACCACCTGTTCCAGGTCCATAGGAGATGGAAGCCACTCTGACAGGCAAAGTTAAAGTCCTGGCTGGACTGGCAACCAGGAGCCAAGTGGGGAGCCTGCACGGAAGGCGCAGCGAGAGGGATGTTCTTACCCCTGTGTGCCTGGTGTTCTTTTCCTGCAGTGCTGGCAGCCACAGTGATGGTCAGTTCCAGCCTCCTCTGGGGACTCCAAGGACATTGTCACCATGCAGTGCACCCCCTCTGCTCGTGTCCTCTTTCCCACCTTCACCCATCTCTCTGAGTTCCTGAACTATCAGCAATGGCAGCTGCACGCCCTCCTCCAAGTCTGGCTCTGGGGGCGCTCCTCCCAGCACCTTGTCCCTCGCTCCCCAGTTTTGTGGGTCTATGGGTACTTCCTGTGCTCGCCCTCCTTGCATAACCCGTGTCCCTTTCTACCACTCCATCTGCCCAACACTGGCTCAGTCAATTCCCTTGAGTAAATTCTCATAGAATTCCCAGTATGTTTTTACTTCCTTTTCCTTTATCCCTGGATTCTGCTACTTAGGTTCTTCTTTTGGATGTTAAAAACCACTTTACACTAACACTCCTACACATCTCAGGGTGCCCACGAGCACACCATCTCGCCCCCCTTCTGCTTGCGTCTCCTCCCCAGAGGATTACCCTCCCTGGCCCGTCAGCACCTATTCTTTCTGGGAAAACCACTTCTCCAGAAACATATTCTGGGGCTGAGCCTCCCCTCATGACAAAAGCCAAAGCAGAAATGATCAATAGTTTTTAATCCAGGCCTGAATCCTATACGAATATGATTCCAGGCATCATTAATTGTTAAGGCATCGAAATATATGCATTTTGAGAAAACATTGCCAGCTACATTTTGCTCAGAATATAGGCTTGAACTATGACTTTATAAGCCCTCTAATCCATTTTAAAGAGTTAAAGTGGTCCAGTGGCCCAGCGTAAATGGCCAGGTGAGTCCTGAGACCCACACTGTCTGAAACGCACAGTTGAACTTCCAGCGCCTCTTGTACAAGCTCCATGAGGGCTCAGACACATAGCACACAGAGACGCAAAGCCAAGTGGGGTATTTTATCCAATGAGAGGAAGGGAGGAAGAGGAAGAAGAGGAGGAGTAGGAGTAGGAGGAGGAAGATGAGGCAGGCACAGGAGAGGAGACAAAAGTGGGAAGAGGAAAGGGAGAGATTAGAAGGAAAAGAAAAAGACTCATCTTTGTGTAGCTTGCAACATGTATTTAAGTGAAGGTTGGAACACTGAGGTCATAAATTATGAACATAGAATCCACATATATACACCTGTCATCAAACAGTAATGGGATACTATTTACTGGATTTTTAAGCATCCATTAATCCAGGGCTTTGCCTTCAGCTAGAACCCCTACTGGGCTTGAGGCTGCTTTAAGAACAAAGGGAAGCCAGCCATGGTGGTACTCGCCTATAATCCCAGCACTTGGGAGGCTGAGGCAGGAGGATCATTGCAAGTTTGAGGCTAGGCTGCACTACAAAGTGAGCTCAGGCCAGCCTGAAGTGCGTAATGAAGTCCTGCTGTTGTCAGTGACACCCGTTCTCCTAAGGCCTGACCTCTGGGACAGGGACGGAGGCTGCCCTTGAGTCCCTACACCCCTTTCCTAACTCAAATGCTTTTTTCTCTGAAGTGGAAGATGTTATCTCGGCGGCTCAAGGGCAGGGAGTCTAGATTGGTGTCACCAACGTGCAGGGCCGCAGGGTGGCTGCTCTTTTCCCCACACTATCTGCCACATCACTACCGAAGGCCCAGGGTTCTGGGGTCCCAGAGGCACAGGGGAGACTTGGAGTCAGACCCCAGCCTGTCTTGCATAAGGGTGAACATGAGTTACTGCATTGTTCTTTGGGGTTCCTGTTGTCTTTTCATAATCAGAATGTGGTGGAGTGAGGTTGGGGAGGGGAGAAGAGAGGGTGAAAATATTTTTCTGTTTATAAGAATTAGGTTAAAAAAACTGACAGTCTCCTCATAGTTTCAATTTTAAAACTGGCCAAGCTGAAGTGGCGCACGGCTGTAGATGCAGCTACCCAGAGGCTGAGACAGGAGGATCACTTGAGCCCAGGAGTTCAAGGTCAGCCTGAGCAATGTAGCAAGACTCAGTCAAAAAAAAAAAAAAAAAAAAAAAAAAAATGGAGTCTCACACATACATGTGCTGGGACATTTCATACTTTCCCAAGCTCTGTCTCATGCAGCATTTAATGTGGACCTCACAATAACCTAGTTCTAGCCGGGCCTGGCGGTGCATGTGTGTAGTCCCAGCACTCTGAGAGGCCAAGGCAGGAGGATTGCAAATTTGAGTCCAGACTTGACGATTTAGTGAGACCCTGTCTCAGAATAAAAACTAAAAAGATGGGTTGGTGATGCAACTTACTGTGAAGGCCCTGGGTTCAATTCTCAGTACAGAAAGAAAGAAAGAAAGAAAGAAAGACACTATCTGTGATAAAAATATGATAATTGTGATTTTAAGAAAAAGTGACAGAATAACCTGTCACTCCCCTGGGGCCAGCGTCACGAGTCTCCTTTTCTAGGTGAGGAAGCTGGGCTGCCTACAGCAGGCACTGCTTGCAAAGGACCCACAGGCCTCAGGGGTGCACATGCAGCATCACCCTGACAGCTGGCTGCGTGAAGCAGGAACAGGTGACAGACACCCCTGTCTTCACTGCTGCCCGTCCTCCATCTCAGTGGCACCCAGGGGGGCCTCGGAGAGGGCAGGGGCAGGGCCACTCCCGTAGAGCTCCGCCCGGCTCTCCAGCAGGCAGAGGCGCTGCTTCACCTTCATCTGCGCGGAGTTGTACTCCGCCAGGAGCCGCGCAAACCTAGTCTGCAGGGTGTCTAGGGAGGACTCCAGGTGTTCTACCTTCTCCTCGATGTCCTTGGGGTCCGGCCCGGCCTTGGCCAGGTCCTCGTCGATCAGGTTGTCCTTCATCAGGATCTGTCGGCCTTTCTCCTCCAGGGCCTTCTTGGCCTCAGGGTATTCAGTGAGCGCCTCCATCAGGTCGTCCTTGGAAAGGCAGAACAGGTCTGAGTAGCCGATGCTCCTGATGTTGGCCGTTCTGCGGTTGCCGGACTTGCTGCCTTTGATGTTTAAAATGCTGATCTCGCCAAAGTAACTGCCGTCGCTGAGGACCACAAACTGGGTGACCCCATCGTCGGCCACCACAGCCAGCTTGCCTTCCTTGATGATGTACATCTCCTTCCCGATGTCCCCCTTCTTGCAGATGTAGTCCCCAGGGCTGAACACGGTGGGCCGCAGCTTGAGCACCAGCTCCACCAGCAGCCCGGCCTCGCAGTCCTGGAAGATCCGCACCTTCCTGAGGGTGTCCAGGTGCACATTGATGGCGATCTCGGCCTTCAGCTTGTCTGGGAGATTCTTGAGCACTTCCTTCTCATCCACAGTCTTCCTGTTGGCCCACAGGTAGTCAAACCACCGGATGACCCGCGTCTCCAAGTCCTTGGTCACCTTGCGGAACTGCATGTACTGCTTAATGGAGTCGATCTTGGCCTGGAACTCTGTCCTTGACGCGTTCATGTTTGAGATCATGGAGCCCACATTGCCCACGATGGTGGCAAAGATCAGAACGCCCACCAGGAAGTCTATAACCACAAAGAGATACTCTTCATCTTTCACAGGGGGAGGAGTCTCACCGATGGTTGTCAGGGTCAAGGTGGACCAGTAGAGACTATAAATGTATTTTCTAGAGAGGCGTCCGAACTCTGGCTTAGAGATATTTGGGTAGACCCAGGAGTCTGTCCCAAAACCAATGAACTTGGAAATGGCAAAGTAGATA
The DNA here is from genome assembly GCA_004027915.1 of Capromys pilorides. NCBI lineage: Eukaryota > Metazoa > Chordata > Mammalia > Rodentia > Capromyidae > Capromys > Capromys pilorides. The sequence goes on along the minus strand of PVKN010000040.1, from coordinate 42,874 downwards.
CAGGCGTTCCAGTGGATGATGATGAGGATATACAGGACCAAGTTCCCGATCCTAAACATGTTGGGATAATTGGTCCTTGTCTCCGTCCGATCAAAGAATTCAAAGAGGCGGGAAAACTTCAGTAGGCGGTTGAATCTCAGTTCTGGGTAGTTCACACCCAATTTTAAATAAGCCAGGTCTGTGGGGACCAGGGACAACACATCCAGCTTGAAGTGCAAAGACTCTGTGTAATGTTTGCACAATCTCTTCACATCCCGGACCATTAAGCCTTGTTCAAGGAAACCTAAAGGAAAAGAAGGTTCTGGGGACATCAGCGAGCCTGTTCTTGATTAGGGCCACAGAAAGACACTTTGTATCACGATGTACAACACACAAAGATACATAGTCATTGAAAGAGTTTCAAGAAACAGCACCAGTAGGACAGGAAACTCACCCTGATGTTTTTCTTCTTTGAATTTCTCATCTATCTGCTCTTTCCAAAGACAGACCAAGTGGGTGAGTAACTTTGAAAATAGGTTAGGTATTGGGTGGGAGCCAATAAGGAGTATTAAATTTTAAAAGATAAGTGGAAAGTTTACACATATATTTATTAATTAAAGGGGGCCTTTTAAAGTTAAGCATTCTAGCATCTTCACTGCCTGGGATTGGCTTAAAAATGTACTGGACCTGCACCCACAGCTTGAACCCAGGGGTCTAGTGTGGGCTTAATGAGTTCCAGGGATGCCGGTCCTGATCTAGGGTCACACCCTGGGTAGGATGACCCCTTTGATCAAAACACAGAGTCTGAGGGCCAGCCTGATAGCGCCTCCTTAGGCAGAGCGCACCGACCGGGGTTCGATCCCAAGCGTGCAGTGCTAGCCCTGCCCCCAGGGTACACTGAAATGGCAATTGAGGCTGGGCGTGGTGGCGTAAGCCTATAATCCCAGCGCTTGGGAGGCTGAAAACAGGAGAATCACACCACTTTCAATCTACATAGTGAGACCTTGTAGACCCTGTAGACCCTGTAGACCCCAAAAAGAAAGTCAAGTTTGTTGGCACATACAGTGGGAGGGACACCCCACTTCCAGCACCCATCCCTCATGTTGTTCTTTTGTTAAACAATCATTCTTTGGTATCTGTTGGTTTCAGGCTCCTCCTTAAATCCTCAGAAGTTTAAGTCTCTTTAAAATATCATAATAGTTGTATATGAGCCAGGCACATACATTTTTAAGTGGTACTGAGGGTTGAACCCAGGATCTTTGCACCGAATTACATCCTAGCCCTTCTGAAATTTTTCTTTCTTTTTTTCCTTTGTGTTTTTGAGACAGGATCTTGCTATGCAGTTCAAGTGGGCCTGGAGCTGACTTTTGTATCCCAGGCTGGTCTCGAACTCATGCCGATCCTCCTGCCTCAGCCTCCCAAGTGCTGGGATGAAATTTTTCATTATGGGACAGTCTTGCAATACTTCTAAACTTCCCAGGCTAGGTTCAGACTTGAGATCCTCCTGCTTCAGCCTTCTTGTACATTTTAAATAATCTCTAGTTTATTTAGAATACTAATATAAAATAAGTGTTCTGTAAATAGTGCTATGTTTAGAATAATAATAAAACAGACTTTATAAGTTTGATACACAAAATTTTCTTCCAAGCATTTTTACTTCACAGCTGGGTAGATCTGTGGATGTATAGCCTGTGGTCACAGAAGGTCAACTGTACATGTGTTTATGAAACACATAGGTGGTCACAGGGCACTCGTAATGCCCTGGGACTCTGCCAGCGCCTATAATCCCAGCACTTGGGAGGCCAAGGCAGGAGGACCATTGCAAGTTCAAGACCAGCCTGGGCTATAAAGATCAGCTTAAGGCCAGCCTGAACTGCATAGCAAGACTCTGTCTCAAAACAACTCCCCTCCCAACAAAAGAGATTTCCCTCTCAATTGTAAAGATTTGTTCCCGAAAGAATAAATCCAGCTGTCTTTAAAGTGAACTGTTGTTCGTAACCCTAATGATGCAAGTCATGGTGGGAACTCTTTGTGAATGGTCAGGACAAAATCAAATCTGGGTGCTAGATCCCAGCACTACTTTTTATTACAGGAGATGGGGGAATTGAAAATTCTACTTTGAATTTAGTTTTTTAAAAGAGTGGTTTGTGTTTGTGCTTCTTCTACATTTTCAGCACCTAGAAAACATGCTACTCCACACATGGAATTGAGACCACTTCTTTTTGTGTGACACAAGTAGTCTAGGGTAATATTTTGGGCAAGAAAAACTGTTTATAAATAAAAGTTACCCCAATCACAGTGAGTAGGAGGATGTTCATGTTATTGGAACTGTGCTATCAGACGAAGTCTGTTGTCCTGTTTTTCTTTGGAGTGGGGAAAGTAAGATCTTGCTTATTGCAACTAATTCTTCCAAATAAAAGCATTCAGACTGAAAAAAAAAAGATTTGTTCCCATGGACTCTGGTCCAGTGGCCATGTGGTCACCATACCTCCACTTCCCCACCTTCCCGCTGAGTCTGGGGCTGCCACGGGGAGTGCTGAGCCCAGGAAGGCGTGGAGCCAGTGTCCGAGGGCTGTGTCCTGTCTGCATGAGCCTGGCTCCGTCGACAGCCAGCGCAGCCCTCACCCTCACATCTACACGTGCCGCGGTGGAGGTCATTAGGGCTGGCTGTCACCTCGTGTGGTGTGCTAGGAGCCTCTGAAGCGGCGCAGGGCACCCTCGTAGAAGCGGAGGCACCAGTCTGGCATGGCTGAGCAGTGGATGTAGGCCAACGCGAGCGGCGCAGGATCTCTGCCTGGGCTTCCTAATTAGTGAGATGGAAACCATCATGCCTGCGCTCTGCTTCATGCACTTGTCCTGTTTTCTTTTTTTGTGGCACTAGGGATTGGAGCCAGGGCTCCACATTTTATGTTAGGCAAGTGCTCTACCATTGATCTGTATCCCCAGCTCTCAAATTTTATTTTGAAACCGGGTCTTGCCAAGTTGCCCAGGCTGGGCTTGAACTTACGCTTTTCCTACCTCAGCTTCCCGAGTGCCTGGGATTGCACATGTGCACCACCATGCCTGGCTCCTGCAGCAGTTCTAGTAAGCAAGCATGCTGTGGCTGAGACACCACGTGGGCCAGGAAGCACTGCCACGGTCTGTGGCTGTAACTGGGCTGTGAGGGGGGGTTTATATCAACGAGCATCGCAGTTTCAGGTTCAGAAGCTTGGGAAACATTTGGGAGGCTGAGGCAGGAGGATCGGTGTGCGTACAAGACCAGCCTGGACTACAAAATTGAGCTCAAGGCCAGCCTGAACTGCATAGCGAGACCCTGTCTCAAAAAGACAAAAAAAAAAAAAAAAAAAAAAAAAAAAACCTTAAGAAAGACAAGCAGGGCCTCCCCCTGCTGCGGTGATATTTTCGTGCAAATTAGGTAAAGGCGTCCACTGGTGAGCTCATAGCTGACTTGCTGATCCAGGTGGGGTCTGCTTGGAAGAGGCGGGTCACAGGGGTACTCGGGATGGTTTCTCCTGCTTCTCCCTTCTCTCTCTCTGCTCCCTCTGTGCCACACGGGGAATCTCTTCTGCCACACCCTGCGGTCATCCTGCCCTGCCTGTGGGCTGAAACCTCTACACACTGTGGGCCACATAAAGCCTCTCTTCCTTTTTTTTTTTTTTATTTAGTGTGTTTGGTGTATGTGATGTATTTGGTACAGAGTCTCACTGCACAGCTTGAACTCAGTGATCCTCCTGTGCTCAGCCTTCCCAGTGCTGGGATTATAGGCATGTGCCACCAGGCCTGGTCTTGGTGGTCAGCTTAGTGTGCCCAGGGTGGGGCTGGTGCAGCATGTCATGCCAGGGATCGAATCCCTGTCCCTCTGCTTGCCTAAGCAGGAGTCCACTGAGCTATCTTGTTGGCCCTTAGCTCTCCTCCTTTAACTGGTGGGTGCCAGGTATTGTGTCTCAGATGAGAAAGATGCCAGGACAGCCCAACTTGCTCAGGATCATTGAGCTCACTGGCAGTGCAGAGCCCCAGGCCCGGGCATCCTGACCTTCACTTGGAGTCCTGTCCAACCCCTTGGTTGGAGCATCACCAGGCCTGCTTGGACTCTTATGGTCAGTGGTAGCTAACATCCAAGCAGCCATTCTGGCCCTCCTTGACCTCTTCCATGGTCCTCGCGGTCCCCCTACTGAGGGCCTGAGGGTCCGAGGCACACTTACCCGTGCGGGCCCGCACCAGCATGTCCAAGGCATAGAGGACATCTGACGAGTAGTCCAGGGTCAGCCACAGCAGCAGGTGCTCGGACTGAAGCTCATCAAAGCAGGCCCTAAAGAAGCCAAGCGCAAGGCGTGAGGGGGCGTGAGAGGGCTGGCTGCAGTCCCAGCTCTTCCTCACATGTGAGGCCCCATCTGTGTAGGAACAGCTCAGCTTGTGTGGTGACAGCCCAGCGCAATCCCCTGGGCTCTGAGGAGCCATCTGCCCTATGGCGCTGTGAAGGCTTGGGGGGGGGCGTGGCCTGGAAGGGCGCATCTTCTTCCTGGCTCCTTCCTTTGCTCTCTGCTTCCATGACATGAGCAGCTCCCCTGCGTCACCCCCTGCCACCACACCCTTCCCGCTTGGGTGCCGGCTGGCTGTGGGCTGAAAATGTGAGCCAAACCGAGGCTCTTCTTCTTAAGTTGTGGGTGTCAGACATTGTGTCTCAATGGTGGGAAAGTAAAGCAGCCTCAGAACTCCTAAGAAGAGCTGGGGTTGTCCCCAAGGAGCGAACCGTGAACTGCAAGACCCCAGGCTGCTACAAGCCCAGGCATCACTAGGCCAGGCGAAGGGCCCAAGGACTTCCTGGAGTCAAATTCTAGTCAAAACAGGAGAATATCTGAGACATTGAACAAGCCAGCACATCTTTTCTGCCTGTTACCCCTGTGTGCCCAGGATTTCCTACAGACAGCACCTCAAACGCCCCTCCTACCTCACCACAGTGGTAGTGTGCCCTGGAGCCCACTCTGTGGGCTGCTCAGCCACCTCAGATCTCCCATTCATGCTTAGAACAGCTGCTCCCCCCTGCACCCCCAGAGCCCAGCTTACACTCGGGGAGCGCACTTGTCAGGAACGGCGCCTTTCTCTCCCTTTCATCTGCCCTGCCACGTCTCTTCCCCTTGGGTGGGAAGAGTGGGAAACTGCCTTTCCCTGATGCATCCCAAGGCTCCCTTAGGCTTGGAGAGTGTTACAGTTTGGGTCTTAAGTGTCCCCAGGGGCTCATGTGCCAGAGACTTGGTGCCAGCCTCTGGTGCCCTAGTAGGGTGGTGGAAGTCTCAGGAAAGGAGGCCATTGGAAGCAGTTATGCCACTGGGGGGGGGTGTGTGTCCTGGGAGTGGCTACTGGGGCTCTGGCCACTTCCTGTTTCTTTCTCACCCAGGGGTCCCACTGTGATGCTCTGCCCCACCACAGGCTCAAAGCCACAGAGCCAGAGGCCAAGGACTGAGCCCTCTGAGCCAGGAGCCAAAATAAAACCTTTCTCCTTTTGAAGTATTCAGATATTTTGTGACCACGGAGATGGAAAAGTGACTAGCAAAGGCAGCCTCAGGGCTCCTCTGTGTGTCTGCCACGTGGCCCAGTCAGGAGTGCCCCGGGTCACTGGGGTGATGGCTCTCCATCCCACACACCTGCTCAGCAATGTCCCAAAGTCCGAGCTCTACTCTCAAAAGAGGCAGAGTGGCCCCTGCATCCTGGTCTCCCACGGTGGCTCAGGAAAGCCCCAAAACCCCCCCACCCTCGCACAGCTATGTCCAGTTAGTCTTGGGGTGCACTTAGGAGACCCTAAGCCCTTTCGCTCTCAGGAGCACCGAGCCTGCCTCTGCACGCTTGTCCTGTGGGCCTGCTGGGGAGGCCCCGGGCCCTTGCTTAACTCCAGAACAGCAGCCCAGCCCCGGCGCTAGCCAGGAGTGGTGGGGTCCCTGGAGCCCCACAAGAGCGCTTGCCTCCTGTTCTTCACTGATGCCTGCTCGGGAAGGCTCCCTTGGAAGAACACGCCCCGCCCCGTGGCCCCGCCCCACACTGCAGCACGTGGCTTGCAATTCCCAAGCAGTGCTTCCCAGGAAAGGCGCTGGCCCTGCCTCCTGCTTCAGGGACAGCAGCTGCGCACCACCCTTCCACTGCACATGCTCAGAAAGGCCCCAGGCCCTGCTGCCGAAATGCTCGTTCCCAGGCGCCCCTTCCGCTCCTAAGAGCAGCGCTCACCTGTCCTCTCTGCGCATGTCTCATGAAGGACGCAAAACCTCAGAGTCCCTGCCAGCTAGCTCCAGCTGAGCTCTCCCCCAAGGGCTCAGAGCACCCGAAGAGTCCTCTTTGGGGACCCTCGAGTTTTACAGATGAGGAAACTGAGGCACCAGGGCTATGTGGTGGCTACGAGGGGCCCAGAATGCTGCCTCCTGGATGAGACTCACAGCTGCATCCTCCAGACCCAGCCGTCCCTGGCCCAGCCCCTGCAGCCAGCCCAGCCCTGCGCCACCTGCACACCAGCAGACACCAGTTATAGAAGACGGGGAGTGCGATGACAGTCAGCCAGCGGTAGTAGAGGTTGCTGGAGGGGTCCACAACCACGGCGTCCTTCTTCTTTCTGGAAACCAGACATACACAGATAGTGCGGTGCGTGAAGAGCCTACTGCTTTGGAAGCTTTACGACCTGCATTTGCTTAGCGACCTGAGAGCAATGTCAGTTGGGCCCTTGAGAAGTGACTATTCACACCTGTGTCCTTTCTGTCTCAGGGGTCACTCGGGGCATCCCTGGATGGGGAGATAGGCTGGGAGCCAGGTGAACTTCAACTCTCCTCTCCTCCCAGCTCGACTTCTCCAGAAGCCATAAAGTCATGGCAATGACATGTCCATGTGCCCTGTGGCAGCACCCTCATCCTTTGGGATGCTGGGCATGAAGACGCCATGTGGCACTATCACTGAGGGACACTGAGGTAGCAACAGAACAAGCTGGGGGAAGTTGTGCAAAAGCTGATTCTTAGGGCCCTCCTGTGGCCTGGCTGGAATGGGGCTGGGAATTGCACTGAAGCACAGTCCCCATGTTTCTCAGGGGGTTCTTTCAGCTGGCTTTGGGCACTCTGGTGTACACCCCTGGGAACCCTCAGCACCTTGGTTGGAGAAATGCAGGCAGAAATGAGGCTATGGGTTTCGTTACGGGTCCCCATTCTATATTGAGAAACGAGTGAGTCTGCCTAATGTTCTACAGCTTCCGATCTGCCTTCATGAGCTGTGGGAAGACCATGAACAGCCTGGGAACAGAGACTTTTGGTGGTAACAAGCGATAAACCCAAGTCTACAAGTTGAAGGTGGGAAGGCCACAAGGACTTTTGGAAATCACAGGTCAAACTCTTTGTTCAAACAGCCTACAGGTTGTTTCCAAAACTTTCTTTGGACCCAGCACCCCGAGTCTTGAGAAATCCAGTGAGCAGAAGAGAAGCAAAATTCACATAGACTGAGACAGGTTCATAATACACACACAGGAAGATCCCTGGCTCACATGGTTTGACTTAGGTTTTTTTTTTTTTTTCCTACTTTACAATGATGGGAAAGTGATACACATTCAGCAGAAACCTAACCTTGAATTTTGAATTTGGGCCTCTTCCCAGGTTAGCAATATGCCACCCAGTTCTCTCTGTACTGGGCTAGAGCAGCGACCACTGGTTTGTTATATAGAATGCAAACTTTGCATTGGAGGATCTTGCCCAGCTATGGCTGATAGAAGTGGCCTGAACACTTTTGTGGCAGGCTAGACTGAGTCATGACATCTGGTGGCTCCTGTACTCCATGTATTTTTTTATTTACAGCATTTCCAACTTACGATACTGTACCGGATAGAGCCCCACTGTAGGTTGAGGTGCAACATTAGCTGCAAATCAGTCATCATAGCTTGCAGAGGGGACCTGGTCAGATGCCTGCTCGGACACTGCCGTGGGGCGATACTGCCCCACCCAGGCATGTAGGGTGGCCCCGCTCCCACCAGCTCCTCTTCAGGAAGCTTTCCTCAGCTGCCTTTTCTTTCCTGGGTGCCTTTGAAGCATTAGCTATCATTAAAAGCTTATTTAACCAACAGATATAAAAGCCCAGCAAGGCAGGCACTGTGGAACCATTGAACTGTGGAGGAACTCAAGGTAAAAGGTAAAAGATTTTGCCTGTCAAGTGGGAAGCCCACTGAAATTACCCTTGGGCCCCTCTGTTTTCAGTCTCCTATGCTCTGGAGGAAGGCACAGGTTAAGAAAAAAAAAAAAAAAAAAAAAAAAAAATATATATATATATATATATATATATATATATATAATGTTTTTGGTACAGGGTTTCACTATGTAGATCAGTGTCGTGATGATCATCCTGTTTCCAGCCTCCCAAGCACTGGGATTACAGTGTGCTCTGCAGGTGGGGCCGGCAAGTCATGCTGGGGATCAAAGGCCAGCCATTCCACTCTGTCTAAGCAGGTGCATTAGTCTGCGGAGCTATCTGTATGACCCAAGAAGAAAATATTGATTCACTAAGTGATCATTGAAAAAAATTGGTATGTCTTAACCTATTTTTTTAAATTTATGTATTTGGTACAAGGTTTCACTACACAGCTAAGACGGATAGTGATCCCCCTGTTTTCAGCCTCTGTAGCACTGAGATTATGGGCATGCTCCACCATGCCTGGACTGGGTGGCCAGCTCACTGCACCCAGAGGCGGGGCCAGCACGGCATGTGGTGCCTAGGATCGAATTCCAGTCCCTGCGCTTGCCTACGCAGGGCCTTAGTCTGCTGAGCTATCTCGCCAGCCCTTACCTAGCACTTTCTAAGGAAGGCATGACTGGTGGGTGTGCACCCACATGCATGGAGAAGAACAACTACCAGCATTCTTCACAATCATCAGAAGGTACAAGCAAGGTGATCATGGGACAGCAGGCGCTCTACCATAAGTGACAGAATTCTTCCAGGCCCTTTCAAACAGTGCTGAGACATGTGAAGTGGGAAGATTGTTCCTCATCTTCTCTAAGTGAACAAGAGAACTGCAAAACAGTTTCTGGCCATAGCTGAGTTTGTTTTCTGTTACTGCCAAAACGAAATGATCCAACATTCAGTGGCTCAGAAGTCCATTCTCCGGCAGCTCAGAGACCTAGGAGGGGCCTCACCTGAAAATCAAGCAGAGCTGAGACCCTTTCTGGAGGCCGAGGGGAGAATCTGTCTCCTGCCCATTGTGTCAGTGGCAGCGTGAAGCTCCTGGGCATTGTAGGACTGAGGTTCCCATTTGATCAGAGGCCGAGGGCTCCTCTTAGCTGTTGGGAGCTGCAGCGCTCTTGATTTGAGGCGGTCAGGTCTCCCTCACGTTGTGAATCTCTTCTCCTGTCTCATTTTTTTCAGCCATTCTCTCTCCACCTTTTTTCACGTTAAAGCTATATGGCATTACCTTGAGCACCCTGATGATTCACAGCTTCCAGTACTTAAAATATAGCGCTTTTTTTGTCTTTTTTTTTTTTTTTTTTTTTTTTTTTTTTTTTTTTTTTTTTTTTTTTTTTTTTTTTTTTTTTTTTTTTTTTTTTTTTTTTTTTTTTTTTTTTTTTTGGTACAGAGTCTCATTACGCAGCTTGGACTCATTGCGATCCTCCTGTTTGTTTCCTGCCTCCCAAGTGCTGGTGGACTCCATCGCCGGCTCTGCACACTGGACAGCGGGTCCTGCGCGGCAGGCGGGGCCAGGAACCAAACCCTGGCCTCTGAGCTTCCCTAAGCAAGCGCTTAGTCCACTGAGCTATACTGCCGGCCCTAAAATAACAGATTTTAATTGTGCTGTGATTTTGTCTTTTGACAGCAGAGAAGAATAGGACGTTAAGCAGATCAATAACCTAAAAGAGCCGGGACAGCCACCAGCCATCCTGTCTTGTATGTACTAACCACGATACCTCCTGTCATACTGGCAAGTAACCAGCAGAGGGCGTCACCCGCAAAGCTTACCGGGTGCACTAGCGTTCAATTACCGAAGGGCTCGCTCGCTGTAGTTAGGCTGTATGGGCCCGGATTTGGGCCATCCCTAACGTTACCAAAGTGCTGAGAGCTGAGCAAAAAAAAAAAAAAAAAAACCAGCACCATCTAGCTTCGTCCCTAAATCCACCTAGATCTACCAGAAAGAACCCACACGAAGCTGCAAAATGGTGCTGGTTTTGACTGGGAACTGGCTCGTCAAGAAAAGTTATTCAGGATCTATGGACCTAAGTAAAAATGCCAGCATGTGGTACAAGAAGAGTAGCAGAAGGCATCCACAGGGGATTGTTTCCCCTGTCCTCTACACCGAAATCTCTCCATGTTGGACAGTTCCCAACTTCATCTTCAATTTGTGTGTGGACCCATGACCTGAGCCCCTCTGAAAAGCCGTGGCCTAGCCCGGGACAAAGTAACCCAGAGACCCTTAGAACCCCTAGCCTGCATTTCTGGTCTCCAGGGCTGTGTTCTGGCTGGGAGATTCACTACCAGCTTTCAAAGGCAGCTACTGTCACACTGGCCTTCAATCAAACACGTGTCATAGTTATTCTTATTTTGTAGATGAAATCATTTCATTTTTCTTGACTGATGAGATTTGGTTTCTGGATATGATGTCCAAGTTTATGCAAACAAAATACACACCTGGGCTGGGGAGATAGCTCGGTGGTCTAAGTGTCTGCCTGGCAAGTGCAAGGACCCAGATTTGATCCCTAGTATCTCATGCCGTGTTGGCCCTAAAACCCTGGGTGTGCCATACTGGCCCTGAAACCGGATTGGTGGCACATGCCTGTAATCCCAGCACTGGGGCAGCTGAGGCAGGAGGATCACTAGGAGTCCAAGCTGCAGAGTGAGACCCTGTACCAAATAAATAGAAGATTTTTTTAAAATACACACTTCCTTTTTGATAGGGAACAGAAAACTGTTCTGGGGACCAAAAAGGGAAATAAAAAAATTCCTGGGCATATTCTATCCACTGGAAGTTTAAAAAAACCCTGGCATTTCTTGCTGATGGGAATAGTTTTTCTCTAACCTCCAGGGAAGAGGTTTTCTCTCCCTATGCCCTATGGTACTCCACAGAGGTGTGTATGGCTGTGCCTACATACTAATGCACCTAGACCACATAGCACGTGCGTGCGCGCGCACACACACACACACACACACACACACACACACAATCTCGAGCTCTTGGCAGCACTTCCAAAAGCCACACTCTACACTTGTCTGCCGATGTGGCATTGGTGACAGGAAGTAGTCGCAGCAGGATAGCCCTTCCGGCTTTTGGGAAATATTTAATCTTCCTCTCTCTGCCGCCCTGGCGATGCCCTCTCAGCTGCCCAGGAAGGGCCTTTCCCTGGCACCCTGGAGCTTGTGGTGGTGGACAGCAGGACCTCTGCTGCTCCTCACAGGTGCTCCAGGTGGCGTCCTGGAGGATCAATAAGCTTAAAGTGTTTATCCGCCAAGGCCCTTTTGCTTTATAGATGAGAAACACAAGTCGGAAGATGAATGACATCACCCAAGCAGCCATACAGACCTGGTCCCCTCCCCTCTGTGTCCTTGGGGAAGGAAAGGATTTTCAATGAAAGGCACAGGAGACTAGGAAGGTCTACTGGTACTTGGGTGGGTGGGAAGCCAGAGGATCTCGGGGTCAGCGGAGGCTTCTGTAGGAAGGAGGTGGCCCTGGGGACCGGGAAGGAGTGGCTGTGGAGCTTGTACTTACTCCTCCTCCTTGTTGTTGCAGGCATTAGTGTTGTTTTTGGCCAGGGGCCAGGCACTGCGGGGGGCAGAGAGAGAGCAGCCGGATCATCAGTTCCTCAGGACCTTGTCCCCAGGTGGCCAACCTAGGACCCCTGCATCTTCCTCACCAGCTAACACTGGCAGTGCCATCCACAGGGGCAAAGACTGTCTGGGAAGGGCAGGCCCTGGGGAAAACTTGGGAGGAAGAGAGGGAGAACTGGGGCTCAAGGAAGCCCCTGAACAACAGAGAGCTAATGGGTCCAACCCCACCCAGGACCCAGGCTCAAGTTCCACTCTGTCTCCTGTTCTAATCTATCTGCCCTCTGCTCCTACCCCCTCATGAATCACACAGCTCCAGGACCTGCCAACCCTGATGCCCAGGAGACTCTGCTGGAGGTGGGGCTGGCATTGTCCAGGCTGAATTGAGAACCAACTCTCCCAGAACCTCTTGTGTTCTGCAGGGGAGGTCTCAGAGACCGTCCCAGGTCTTGGTGACCATCCCAGGTGTCACAGTGCTGGCTTAAGCAAGCCTGGTGCCTCTAGTGCTGCTGGGTGACTTGTCCACCTAAGGTCACTGCAGGTGGCCCATGGGGACCATAGGACCATATACTTTGTTTTGCAGCCAGAACTTGGCCTCCTAATATTCAAAGTCTTCCTCCTCTTCTTCTTCCTCCTTCTCCTCCCCTTCTTTCTCTTCCTCCTCCTCTGGGAAGCTTCCCAGATTGGCCAGCTACCCGCCTGCACCAACCCATTCATCAGAGCATCCTGAGCCTCAGTGGGTGGGTGCAGTGGTACAGTGAGAGCCTGTCCCAAATGTGACCCTCCAGCTGCCTGGTCACATGGGGAGAAGAATAAAGAAAGCAACACCACTAAGTCTAGGATCGCAGGAAGACAAGGTGGTCCATTTAGTTGAGGAAGACTTTGCCCCAAACAAATAAAACCGGTCTAGCTTCTCCTCCCTCTTCTGCCTTCTCTTCCTCCTGACTCATCTTTCTGTCTCACCACTGAGCAGGAGGTCAGCCTTGCACTGGCAGAGCTCCCTGAAGGTCAGGGGTGCTGGACCCAGGAACCTGGGACAACCCCTTGATCTCGGGCCCAGGTCCTCCCATCTCCTTCCTGCAGCCTGGGTAGCCCAAGGGACTATAGGGAACCTTGCCTCTTACCCGGGGACTCTGTCCCTTTTCCTGGGCAGAGCACACTGATTCTGGATCCCCTGCCCTAGTCCTTCATTAGCAAGAAATGACCCCAGACACTCAGATCTATCTTCAGAATCCTCTCACATTTCACCACCTACTGTGTGACCTGTGACGTCACCTTAGGCCCTCTCTCTCCCACAGAAGTGGTAGGAGAGCAGGGGCTCTGGAGAGACCTGTCCCGCTCCCCCAAAGCTTCATCATGTCACTCTCCTTGCATGACCACCAAGGAGCTCCAAACTCGAGCCCTTGTCCTCCCTGACACGGGACAGACGACTTTCTCTCCAGCCAAGCTTGTTGTGACTGCCCATACGGCAGCAGCCATGCCCCTGCCATGTACATTTCACCCGAAGGAGGGCTTCCAACCTGTGATTTCCTTTAGTTAAGAAGCCGTTTGCTTGTGAGGCCAGGGGAAGCCTGTCTCCCCTGTATGACTGGCTTCTCTCCTCCTTCAGACCCTTGGTGATAGCTGAGTCAACCCAGGTCTGAATCAGCCCTGTGATCTCTCCCCCACCTCAGCTGGTGTAGCCTTCAGACGGAAAGAGGCTCAGAGCTGATATGTATGACTGTGTGTGTGTGTGTGTGTGTGTATGTAGGAAGAGGGGGCCTCTTCGAGAAAACCATTCATGCATTTGTTATGTGTGGGTGCCATGTGCGCACTCCAGAGATTCTTGCTGCAAAAGGCCCTGCTTTCTGGTTAGACAGGTCACAGGGCAGTGTGCCCTGGGGGTCCTTGGTGGAGAGAATGGGCTGGCAGCAGTCCCCCACGAATACTTGGGGAGCTCATGCAGGAGGGGCGAGAGGCCACATGGGCTTGGCACCCAGTTCAAAGGCCTCCTCTCTGAGGGACTTTTTGGACTCAGAGTAGGAGGTGTCACAGCCTGTGGGGATCCCTAAGGACAGATCTTCAAAGAATGCTCTGGGGCCACCAAGGGGGATCCCAGCTAGACTAGCAACACAGGGCTTCCTGCCCCCATGGCTGGGGCCGGTGGACCTGTCCCCCTCTGCCTCCTTACCCTCTGCCTCTGTCCGGCGGCTCCTGGCTGCCCACACTGGACTGGGCATTGCTTTCATGGCAGGACACCTCCCGGAGCTCAGTTCCCTGGAAGCGCTCCAGAAAAGCGTCAGGTCTGTGGTGCTCAGGGCGGAAGTGCCTGGCGGCCCAGGAGTGCAGGGAGAGGAGGAGGCGTGACCACCTGGGAGGCAATGGAGGGATGGCAGTACTCAGAGGACGAAGGACAGGAAAGCCCGCTCTCTGGTCCCCAGGGACCAGCAGAGGCACAGGTGGCCGTCGGGGTCCAGGCTGGGGACCTGAGGCTCAGGTTTGTGTCCCACGCTGTAGGGGCTTTTTGTCCCTTCCCCCACCTCATCAGTAAGCGATGCCATTGCTTTATTGCTGCTCTGTCCTCCCAACTCTGCAAAGGCCTGACCCTCAAGTGGGCAGTAGCCATCTCTTCTACTCGTCCCTCCCTGCTGTGACCACTAAGCACTGGAGCAATAAAACAATACAATTTTCAGTCACATTCAGGGTGAGGTTTAAAGGACCCAACATCCACATCCAACATAGATTCTTTCCCTGGTAAGCTATTCCATTAAGCTTTTCTTGCACAAACCCAGTTCTTTCCCCAGCCTTGTGCAGAGGTTGCTTGGCAACTTATCCAGCACCCCCACCCCCACCCCCAATCAGAGAACACGGCCTGGGCCTGGAGCGCCTCTGAGCCGGAGCTAGAGCTGTCCTTTCCGTCTGCTGGAGGCTCCTCTCCACCTGCCTCTCCTGTCTGCCAGAGGAGACGGGACAGACTCAACCCCGTCCTTGCTTGGCACCTTCAGGACCCCAGTAGAGCCAGTAACCTGGAACATAGTCAAGCTGGAACAACGCCTTGCCCCTCATCACACTCTGGTGTCCTTAGCTAAAGGGTGACACTGGGGCAAAATGCACACACAGAATGCCCCCACCTCCAACATGGGGAAACTGTGAGTGGTGGGAGGGCGAAGACATCAAGGTGTGTTGCTCTGCATGCATGAAGCTGCCAGCACGAAACCCACTAATCAATGGAATAACCAATAAAAGTGCGTGAGAACAGAACCTCCCGCACAGCTCTGCTGTGAGCTGCTACGGAGGCGCTCCGAGGTGCCTGCCCCACCAGCCTCAGAGCCCGGGTGCTCCCATTTTCTCTTTCTGCCCAGATAGCAGAACCAAGGTCATTCCCTCCCCCTCTAGCCTCAGCCAACAGGCCCAGAGGTGACAACTGACCCACCACAGTCCCTAAAGCCACCACACCCTTAGGAGCCGTGGGATCAGGTATTCAACCCAGGACCCTACACGAAGCCCATTTCAGCCTGTGCCAGCTGCTACCCATGTGAGCAGAGGAAGCCCAAAATGAGGAGATGAAAAGGAAAACTAGAGACTTCGGAAATCTCAAGAGAAGACCAGGGGACAGATTGCTGCCTCCCCGCCCCATCCCCTGCGCCCACAGCTCCCTGTCCGCAAGTCTGTGATGTTAGTGCATCTAGCACCCAGTCACGGCCTGCCACCAGAGCTCATTTAGAGACTCTCTCTCTGGCAAGCAAATAGCCTTAACTCCAACAGCGTTGTGTCAGCGAAACAACACTGGCCATTGCTTACACGCCTGGCTTGTTAATAAACCACGGCACAGTAGCATCCTCCACCATGGAAATATGGTAAATAGGTAATCAGGTATAGTTAGGATGATAATCCTAAGTAGAATATGGCACTGATGGCCAAAAAGTGGTGGAAGGGGTTAACAAGCTGGCATCGGCGAGCTTCTGTGGCATCGGTGAGCTCCAGTGCCCTGCTGCCTGCCGGGTCTTCCTACCCTCACTGCTTCACTTTTTTTCTCAACCCTTGCAGCCTTGAGCGAGTTCTCCAACATCTATTTCTGGTCAAGCCATTTCAGATCAAGGCCATTTTTTTCTGGCTACTCTGTGAGGGAGGTGATCATAAACTGTGGACGCTGGGCTGGGACACAGGCTGCTGAGCTTGTCCAAATCTGCACCCCTGTGCCCCACCCCGCACGGTGCCTGGAGGTGTTTCCACCTTCCTTCTGCCTCGGTCTCCCATTCCTGAGCCTAAGGCTGGGGCTGGTGGTTACCTGGCTGGCGCTGCTGGGTCAGTGAAGGAGCCTCGCCCGGGTCCAGCCGGTGCAGTGGTCTCCATGACGATTCCGCGCTGCAGGACTGAGGGTGAGTCCTCACCAGGCGCACGGACCCTGGGAAATTCAATGCGTGGCATGCAAAATTGATTTCAAGCTCATCCTCCTCCTGGACACGCTCAGGCATGAGACAGACAGGTGTCCTGCTTCTGAGGGACCAGCCGCCATGACCCTCAAGCCAGGCTGCGTTTCTGCAGACCCAGACTGTTGGGTTAATGTCACCCTTTCTGTAGCACAGGACATTGAACCAAGGGCCTTCGTATGGAGCTGCGGCTCCAGCCCCTCCAAGCCTTTTGGAAATTTTTTGAGATAAGATCTTATTAAGGAGACTGGGGAAATAGCTTGGCAGTCTAGGCACCTGCCTGGCAAACGCAAGGATCCAGGTTTAATCCCCGGTACTGCAGGCTGTGCTGGCCCTGGAAAGGTAGGCACACCGGCCGCCAAGTCCAGGTATGTTGGCGCGTGCCTGTAATCCCAGCACTGGGGAGGCTGAGACAGGAGGATCACTACAAGTCCGAGCTGCATAGCGAGATCCTGTACCTAAATAAATAAGTGATTTGTAAAAAAAACTTTATAAAAGATCTTATTAAGTTGCTCACATTAGGGGCTAACAAGATAGCTCAGTGGACTGCTTGCTTAGGCAAGTTTAGGCAAGTGCAGGGACCACGGTTCGATCCCTGGCACCACATGCCATGTCAGCTACACCCCTAGGACAGGCTGAGCTGGCCAGAGTCCAAGCATAGTGGTGCATGCCTGTAACTCCAGGGTTGGGAAGGCTGAAAGCAGGAGGATCACCATGAGTCCGAGCTGTGTAGTGAAACCCTGTAACAATCAAATATATTACAAAGAAAAAAAAAAAGTTGTCATTAAAAAAGTTGTCCATATTGAGCTTCACCTTTTGATGCTTCTGCTTCAGCCTACCAGATTACAGGTGTGCGCCATCCTGTCTAGCTCTGTGATCCTTTCTTGATAACAGGCCTGACCAAGAAAGGCAGCTGTGTCTAACCACTACCTGTGGGCTGGGGATACGGGGAGCAAAGGCTGACAAGATTCCTGTTGGTATGGGAGTGGGGGTTGGGTTGGGGCTTCCAGTACTTGGCGTCTCGAGCCCCAGCGACTATTTCCATAGCACCAGTGCAGGGTATAGATTTTGGTTTAACGCATCTTTACCTGCTGAAATCCTACCTGCAATCGGATGGCTGCCGCCCCTAGAAGCCTGCCCCAGCCTCCTGTTCCAATTCGAGTGTGCTGCAGTCTCATTCCCTGGGCCAGCCAGTCCACGTGCTTATCTGGCTGCCCTCTGCAGTGCTCCAGCTAAAGGGAGGCCCCCAAATCTCTGTATGGGCTTGACCTAACCCTGCAGGCACAGTGCAGTTGTTTTCTGGGATGAACACTTTTGTATGAAGAACCCTTGCCTCTGTCTGCGAAACAGAGAGGAAAGGGCAGTGTCCTCCCCTGTGCAACTGGGGGTAAAGAGCACACACACAGCTGGGACAGGTGTGACAGCCGCAGAGAGTCTGGTGCCTGCAGCACTGCCCCGAGGCTGGGAGTTGCTGCTTTTCTGTTAGAACCTCCTGCGCCAGAACTTGATCAGCTTGATGAAAAGCCAGCTGTGCATCAGCCCCTGGGGATTTGCACTTCATTCTGCCAGGCCTGAGGAGCCCAGGAAGGCAAATTAATTCCAGTACATGGCCTGTTCCAGCATAATCAGCTTTCTTAACAAGGTGGTTGAAGCAGGAGGCGAGAATTAACGTTAGGGCAAAGCTCAAGTCTCTCCAGCAGAGTGATTAGAGGCCAGAATCCTTAAGTTCTTGATTTCCATTCAGCTGTGTGATTCCTTTCCATTTTTATTTCTTCTTTTGAGTTCTTACACTAGGGAGAGTATATATGGGCAAAACCACGCACTTATATACACAGGATGAATTATACAATGATCCTAAAAATCTCCAACAGATTTTTGACACTGAGGAAAGCAACGTGTAATATGAAAACCGTGCTTGAAATGCCTGTCATTCTGGTCTTTTAAATGTGTGCTGCTTCTAATGTAATTTCTTTTTTTTTTTTTTTTTAATTTTATTTATTTATTTATTTGTTTGCTTGTTGTGTTTGTTTGTTTCTTTATTTATTCATTTTGTGGCTGGCTCAGCCTGCCCTGGTGGTGGCGCTGGCGCAGCATGTGGTGCCGGGGATCGAACTGCAGTCCCCGCAGTTGCCAGAGCCCTCCTAAGCAGGCGCTTTAGACCACTGAACC